>PVHX01003085.1:89306-150927 GCA_004024805.1 Geosciurus inauris | reverse complement strand
TTAAAAAAAAAAAAAAAAAAAGAAGTGGCATGAGAGGAGACAGGCTGTCTGTCCACTCAGATGATCCCAAGGCAAATACAGTTGCCAAAGCCTTGTCATATGCACAAGATTGCAGGAAGTTTGGGAATCAACAGCAGAATTTAGCGGAAGGCAAACACTGGCTTAATCTCGCAATTGGAGTTGCCCTGCGATGGAAGGGCTGAGGGTGGCTGCCTCCGTGATGGCTCTCACGCCTGAGTCATGACCCACTCAGGCAGTCTTCTCCCACCCCGATTGTGGCTTGGCTTTGTGA
Source organism: Geosciurus inauris (assembly GCA_004024805.1). Taxonomy (NCBI): domain Eukaryota; kingdom Metazoa; phylum Chordata; class Mammalia; order Rodentia; family Sciuridae; genus Geosciurus; species Geosciurus inauris. The sequence continues at coordinate 150,635 of PVHX01003085.1, read as the reverse complement.
AGCTTTGCCCAATAGGACAGTGGCAAACAATACACAAGCAAAGGCCAGAAAAGTGCTTGCATGTCGAGGTTTGTTCTCTCTTGCTGCTGGGATGCTTTCAGCCACCATGTGAACAAGCCCAGCGTAGCCTCCAGGAGGATGAGCAGCCACATGAGGAGAGGCCCCAGCCATCCCAGCTGGATTAATCATGTTTTAGTTTCCATATTTTCTGATGCGTTATATCTTGGGACCTCCTAGACACCTGAGCTATTGAGCACCCTGGGGCAGACCTTGCAGAGGTTAGTCAATTCCCAGAGACAGGAAACAACTTAAAGGGAACATGCCTTCGATGCAAACCAGTCAATCCAGTCTTCACAACCACCACCCCTATTGGGCTTTTACACACAGGACCACTATCCCCTGTCCTAATTACCTCACGGGCAGGTACCAGACAACTAGAGACAGCTCCCTTGTGCCAGAGCCCTCTGAAATTATTCAAACTAACCCATCCTAGAGCTGCTTGCCCTGGAATGTCTCATCTTGTCTTTTCTATGTGGTTCATCCAGTGCTCAAACTATGTCCACTAGGGTCACCCTCTTAGTTCTGCTCCCTTCAGCATTAGTTTTATTCTTAGGTGGTGACAAAAGTAACCACCCAAAACTCCAGACATATACCTTCCAGTTTGGCAACTTTCCAGGAAAGAGAACCTCTCCTTCCTAATTGTGCCTACAAAAGTCCCAGAGTAGCCGCTCATTGGCCTAGTCTGGATCACATGCCTATTGCTGAACCAATCACTGTGGCCAGGAAAATGCAGTGCTCTGATTGGTCAGATTTGAGTCAAACCAGGGAAAATGTCAATCTCACTTGGAATGAAAACACAGGTAAGGTAATTTCCCAAAGGAAAAGGTGCTTCTTTTACTAAGATGAAGGGAGGTATGGTCTCAGTCAGGATTTCTACTTGAAATCGGGAGAAATTTCAACTCTTTACTATCATACTGAGAACCAAAGGCAGCTCTGATTGGCTCTAAACTTCAACCATAAAGCATTAAATACAAAAATAATATTTGACCCAAGGCTTAGAAAAGGGTGGAGTGATTGTCCTTGGTTCCAACAACTGCTGCTGATGAGAATGAAGAACACTTTTGTTATTGGCTACACTGGAGTGAGCCCTGATATCAAATCATTCAAATTGTCATTGTTCTTGGGGTTATTTTATTGATCTTTCTGCTTTGTCTAAGGTCACTCTTTTCCACTAGGAAAATCGGTTCTCTTTTTCCTCCTTTATAATGGGGCTTGTGTTGCTGGTACTTTATGTTGTCAGGGATGGCTATTCTAGTTACTTTACAATAGGCATGATGATTATAATGATCCCTTACAGAGGAATAGCACTTTGCCATCTATAAAGGACTTTCACTACATTATTATATTTGATCACCACAATAATCAGGGTGGAGGAAAGCAAATAGTATTATATTCACTCTCTACAGATATGAGAATAGACTCAGAGAGGTTAAGTAACTGGCTAAAGGTCACAGAGCTATGTTGCCTTGGGCAGCAGGAAAAATACAGGCAAGTAATAAGCAGGTTATCCAAAGCTTTATTTATTTAACAAGATTAAGCTTTACTGCAAAACTGATTAGGTTTAACTCCCAGTTCCACTTCTTATTGTGGTATACAGACTACAGTAGCCCAGAAAGACAAAAACACAAACACTGGGCCACCAAATTCCATGACTAGAGTCCAGCTCAGCATGTCAGCACTTGGGCTCAATCCAAGCAGTTCCAAGAGCTGCAGCCCCAGCCTAGCCCCCTGGACTGCAGTTCTAGCTATGACAAGAACCCAGGAGTCCACACTGACAGTCCAGCTCTGCTGTGGCCCTACTTCCTTCCTGAGCTCCTTCTCTCGTCAAAGGGTAGCAGAGAAGACCATGGGTGAGTCTGGGGCTTTGTCGTAAGAGGGAGGGGACAAACCTGGTAAGGCCTGGAGGGCCGGCCAGATCTCACGTCCTGAATGATATACCAGAGCTTCCCTTGTAGGGACTCTCCTCTCTCACTCACCTCCTCCTGTTTCCTCTCTGTTCAGCTCCCACACTGAAAAGCCAGCTCAGAGAGATGGCTCGAAGCCTCTTTAGTTTCCATGCCACTCATGGGATCCACTGTTACCAAGGAAAAAACAGAGCCATGGTCGCCAGAGGAGATAATAACTCCACCATCACCCCTCTGGGATACTGGGAACCTCCTTCTTCTTCACTGTCCTAGAAACCTCCAGGCAGTCTTCTCTCATGCAGACACTGCCTACGGCCTGAACAATCAAGCTAACAAGGTTGGTGGCATTCCACACACAGAGAAGTGCATGCTGCCCCTGTTCTTCCAGCCCTGTCCCTAGGACTCTGTGTTAGTCCTGGGCTCATAAAGAAAGAGTATTATCTGCATAGGACTGAGGCCCAATCCATCAGAAGGATAGATTGTCCAGAGAGGTGGCCCAGCCCCAGAGCACTCTGGGAGCTCAGCTGAGTTGCCCCCAGCTCCCACACTGGCATTTGCACAGGACAGAGCTCCCTCCCAGCTTTGTCTGAGGTGAATGACAGGCCCTGCTAAGCCCCTCTCTTTCCGGCCCAGGCAGTGGCCTCCCTAGATAGTCAGGTTTTATGTGGTGGGGAGGCTTCTACTCAGGAAGTTGTCTCCAGGCAGTGGAGAAAAACAGATGATGCCAGAAACTCATCCAGCTGATAGGATTTGTTTCCTCCCCATAGGAGAAAAACCCAATCACACCTTCTCCCAGTTGGAATAACTACAATTACCCCCCCCCCATCCCAGAAGTGGGAAAAGAATGCCAGGACTAATCAAATGACATAAGTCTGGGAACCCAGTGCATCCCAGCACCAATCTTTTTGAAAAGCCCCATATGGGAAGCTACAAATTCAATTTGTCTTGTCTAGGGGAAAAATGAGTTTTAAATATGTTGAATCAAAAATGATATCTTATGTACCAGACATTAGTGATCCAGAACAATTGCCTTGGGAGAAAAATTACCCTGAAAATGTTAAGTATTCAGGTTACCAAAGAACTGGGAATTTGGGCAGAAATCCAAGCACAGAAAGTCCACACGGGACACCGCATGTCCCTGACTGGGCTCAGAAGGACTGGTGCCTCAGACAGAGCCCTGGTTCCTGAGGGACAGCCCCAGCAGCTTTCCCTCAGGGACATCCCCTGCCTTCCTCCAGTTGACCTGTTGCTTTGACATCGTTTTGCTGAACTGGATTGCCACGACCTAAAGAATTTGAGTATTTCCTGGGGAGCCAGCCTGGCCACATGGGTAGAGCATTGGTGAGCCAGAAAAGGGGCCAGATTCCATCAGTTTCCAAACCCTGGAAGACACCACTGTTGCTGAAAAGTCGGTTTACTAATCTTGGAGGGCATTGATCATTCTATTCCAAGACAAGCAGGGGAGGGGGTATCAAAAGCTGGGACTGAATGTAGGGAGGTCTGGGTTTTAATCCGAGCTCTGCTAGTAGCTGGCTAGTGTCAAGGGCCTTGGGCAAGTCCTTTCCTCTCTTTAGTCCTAATCCTTAGTTTACAAAAACAAGGAATTGGATTTAAATGACATCTGTGGTCTCTTGAATCTGTAGAGCATGGTGATTAAAAGTATGGTCTTTCAAATCAGCCTGCATGGGTTTGAATCCCACCTCTGGCACTTTTAAACTCTGATTTTGAGCAAGTAAGTTGGTCTGTCTGCTTCCATTTTCTATTTTGTAGCATAAACAGCATATTATCTATCTCATAGCCTTGTGGAGGGATAAGATGAATTCACATGTAAAAAGGACACTGAGCAGATTCCAGCACATGGCTATTATTTATTAAGTAACTGCTTAATGTAGTATACCAGGTTCTGTAGTAGGCACCATAGATTTTAAAAACATGATCTAGTTGGCTTGCACCTATAGTCCTAGCTACTGGGGAAGCTGAAGCAGGAGGATTGCTTGAGCAGTCAAGGCCAGTCTGGGTGACATAAAGATGCCCTGTCAATAAAAGAAAAAACAAATAATCCAGACAGCCATGTTATTGTCTCCTAGAAAAATGTTGCCGAGAAAGGCCCTCTTGGTTGGTCACGAGTCTGCCTCCCCGAGAGTGGATTGCTTCCTGTCCTTCTGCCTCTGGTGTGGGGCTGGGCATGGAGCAAGTCCCCCCTGCAGAACTCGGAAGCATACACCAGCTGCCTAACTTCCCTGATGTATTTTCCTTCCCTTGTTCTTTTCTGCTTTTCCCCTCCTGATTCCACTTGCAGTCTAACTTCAAAGAGAATACAAATAAATAAAATCTGGCAAAAAGAGGCTTTCCTCCTCCTCCCTCACTCTTTCTTTTCCTCTAATTTTCTCCCTGGTCGCCACGGTCTCATAATTGCATCACTGTGTCTCACCGCCCCACTCCATTTGCCCTGTTTGGGGAGCGACGAGATCCCCTGGTGCCTCTCTGCCCTCCTAAGAACACACTCTGGCCTCACTCTTCCTAGAACCGGATGCAGCCATAATCTCCTTGGCTAGTGAGGACACTGGCTGCGGGAACATGTGGCTTTTTTTTCCGCAGGGGGTGGGGTGGGAGCTGGAGAAATTGCTCAGTTTCTGTGCAGTCAGTGGGGAAGGTAATCGGGAGTTATCTGGGCGCTACCACATCCAGATGTGTTCCCAGCCCAGGAGGGAAGACAAGCAGCTGCTGTCTCAGGGGCCAGCTGTGACTGCCAGTGGGGAGGGGACTTGGGAGAGGAATGAGGCACTGGCACAGAATGGACAGCCCCAAGGGGTTCTGAGCAGCCTCCTGGAGGTCTGAGGCTGCCCAGCCCAGACTGCCCAGGAGGGCTGGCTGATGGATGCCTCTAATAGACATGTTGAGGAGCTGGCAGGCCAAGTGTTTTTGCCCAAATGCACACTGGCCATTTGAGGAATTCTCAGATCCCTTGCTGAGGCCTAGATTATGAAAAATACTTCTAGAGGAATCCTGAGGCCCCCCTTGCCACTATACTCATCCTTGGGCAGCCAAAAGGTGAAGGTATTTGTGTGTGGGGGAAGTCCTGTGGCCAATCCTGGCAGGTCCTGGGTAGGGCTTATTAAAGTACTATATGAAGCTGGGGTAAAGATTCTTGATTAGCAAATTTCTTGAGTGCCTATTATGTGCCAGGTGCCATGCAAGGCAAAATTTTAGGCATCCCAACAGATTTAGGGAGGAAGAACTTGGAAGGTGGTACCTGATATCCTGAGGATACCTGGGAGTGGGGTGTCACCTAGGTGTCCCAGCACCTCTCAAGGGTGGGTTTCTATGCTGCCTGGAGGATGTGAACCAGGGGTGGACCCTGGGTCTCCATCGGCCACACCTGCCTGTGCCAGCCTCTCTACCTTCATCTCTCCTCCCATACCTAGAGTGTGCTTGCTGCAAAGGTTGATAGGATCACTGTGTGAACAGCTGTTAAAATAAGATAACATTTCATGAGGTTAAAGAGAAGATAAAGGATCGTTGGATGTAGGGTGGCCAGTGGGGGTGTCTTTGTGTCTCCCACGGTTTTTGACCTTGTGCCCCAAAGGGCCAAGCTCTGAAAAGGTAGTTTCAGAGCCATCTGAAATCGGCTAGATGGAAACCAGATGTTCCCAGGACCTGGGTAAGAGAGGCCAAGGGTCTCTGGCGCACGTTTGCCAGTACTTTAAACTGATTTAACCTCGACTTGCGCCCAGCACCTGGTGGCTACCCCATGAACGGGCTTCGCTCCCTCAAAGGAGACACGTATAGGGCCCTGCACCTCACGACGCCCAAGGGCTTCCACCGCCAGGCGGCGCTAGGACAAAAGGCCCTGCCTCATTTTCCAAGGTAGCTAAAGGCCGCTCGGTCCCGCCCATAAATCGCTTCCGCTCGGGGGCAAACTGAGGGTTCCTCTTCCCAGAGCTGCTGCAGGGGAGACTGCAAGCGAGGTCTGGGGCTCAGGAGGCCATCTCGTGTCAAGTCTTTCCCGCCTGAGCCCTGGGTGAGAAACGCTGCCAGCGGAAGAGTTAACAACATCCCGTAAGAATGCCACACACCCAGGTAACGATCTTGATGAAATGTGTTCCCTTCTTTGGGCTTTTGATTTCACATCTTAAAAAATCCCCATCCCGCACTCCATGGCTAAGGTCTGCTCCAGATCTACTATTCTATGGTTCTACAAATACACGTGTCAAGTGGGAGATCACTCCATCAAGTTATCCAGCAGCCACAAGGATTTGCATCTGAGCCTACGTGCCAATGTAAGGAGTTTGGAAAGCAAGTTTCATTTCAAGGGCCAACCCCCTGATACCGGTAGTGGCTATCGGGAGTGCTGTGCTGAGTCTGAAGCCTTGTCGGGTACAGCAGGAGACCAGATGGTAAAGGGTTAAAAGCTGGTTTCAGAGGCAGCCTTCTGGGCCGCACAGGCTCAGCTGCTTAACAGCTCTATGATCTTGGGCAAGGGACTCAACCTCTCCCAGCTGGAGGTTAGTCGTGGAAATGGAAGTGATAAGGCCTGTAATATCCTCTCACGGGCCTGGCCCGCGCATGGTCAGCTCCTCTACAATGAGCGGTGGGTAACTAGGGCTGCCTGGAGTGGGGCAGGCGTGGGAGGGCCAGCTCCAGGACCTGTCCATCCACGTTATCTTGTTCCTCTGAGCCCAAGGATCATCCCAGCTGTCCACCCAGTTTCCTCCAGATAAGAGAAACAGGAATCTCACAAGGATAGATTCGAATCTCAGGGGACACCTGACCCCGAATCATCATGAAGTCGCTGAGCGACTCCTGGGCCCTTTCTTTCTGTCCTGGAAGGAATTAACCATTACAGGATATGCCTTTGCACCCTGCCCTCTATCTTGTGTCCCTTTCTTAGCTGAAGGGCCCGGCGGGAGCCCAGGATCACAGCCACCCCTCCTCTGGTACCCGTCTTCCACCCGGGATTCCTGCCCGCTGTCTGTCCCAGGTCCCCGCTGGCGCCAACCCCCTGGCTGCCTTGCTGGGAATGGGCAGACAATTCTACCTGTTCAGCAAATATCTCTTTATTGTTGTTGATTTTTGTCTGTTGGCTCCCCCCCCCCTTTCTTTTTTTCTTCTTCTACCAAGTCAGCAATGCGAGTCCAGAGAAGCAGTTGGGGGTGAAAGGAAGATGTGTCCCCAGGTTCGCTGCCTCAGGTCCCAAGTTGCCTACCAGTGGGGATCCCACTTCTGGGTCTCTTCTCTGCCAAATAACAAATGTCCACCAGAGGACCGGGTGAAAGGGCACAGGTGGGAGAGAGCTGGGCTGTGGTGGTCACCTGGGACCCACCCTTCTACCTTCAGCCCTCCTCCTTCTAGAACCCCAGCTCGCTGTACCCAGATGACCCCTTTTGACAAATGCTTTACATTTAACTCACTTCATTCTCACTACCACCATTCTTTGAATAGGCCCTATTATTATCCTACACTATTATTAGCAGTCAAACCAAGCAATTCTAATATAATAACAATAAAACTATAGCAAACCAGTAATTTTTTAACTGAGCATTAAGATTTGAAGGGAATATTTGGAAGGTCTCTGCCCACAAAAATATCACCCTACACTCAGGTCTAAAAATCCACCAGTCATGATTCCTTCCTTTGAATTAATTGCTGTTTCAGTCAACTTTGCATCCCTGTGACCAAAATACCTGACAATAACAACTTAGAGGAGGAAAAGATTATTTGAGGCTCATGGTTTCAGAGGTTTCAGCCTATAGATGGCCAAGCCACTGCACATCACCAGGGGAGGGCCAGTGGAGGAAAGCCGTTCACCTCAAGGTACTCAAGAAGCAGGAGAGGGGTAAGAAGCCACAGGGAAGATGCACCTGACCAGGAAACACCCCCAGTGACCCACCTTCTCTAGCATTGTAACATCTGCCTTCAATTGCCACCCAGTCAATCCATTCAAACTAGGATCGACTGATTAGATTACAGCTCTCAGCAATCCAATCATTTTACCTCTGAACATTCCTGCATTAACACAGGAGCTTTTGGGAGACACTTCATATCCAAACCATAACCATTGCTGCCCAGATTTGAACAGTCAGATCTAACTGCTTGGACTTAAAGTATGACCATGCAATATTAGGGATATACTTGTACTAAAAATTTATTTGTTATTTATCTGAGGCATACTTATACTAAATTTTTTTAACTCTTGACCTGAAATTCAAATTTAACTTGGTGACCTCTTTATTTGTTAAATCTGGCAATCCTAGCCCTGTGGGCCCCACACTGAGTTTAATCAGGGGCAATTGCCTGGAGTTCAGACGACTCAGAGGGACCCAAGGGGACTTATGAAAGAGATAGTAGACTCCAGGGAATAGTACTCAGATCCAGGAGGAACCAGCAGGCCGTGGCCACCGGGGACTTGGAAATGAACAGCTGCTCTGAGGAGTCCACTAGAGGATAGGGGAAAGAGGAGAACCTCAGTGTGTGAGAGACAAGGAAATAAGAAACCAGGAGCCAATCAGAAGAGAAGGGGAGCCCCAGGAGAGAATGTCTGGAGAGCACGGCAAGTGGGGCTATGTTGAACACCGCTGGGGGTCAGACAGGTAGGACTCAGGAGAGGAAAGGCACTGGAGATCCTGAAGAGGCAACCTCCGTCGCTGTTTGCTGGACTGAAGAGAGGTGGGAGTGGATTGAGGAGGGCAAGCAGAGGAGGAAGAGGCGGAAGTTGAGTTTTAGAACAAGTTTGTGAAAGGATAGAAGTGATGGCAGGGGTAGAACCCAGCAGGGAGGTGGGACTGAGGGCTGGAGGGAAGCGAATTTGTTCTAATTTTGAGAGCCTGGAGAGAGGAAGGATGACGGTTGAGCTGAGGCTTCTAAGAAAGTGGGCGGAGCCAGAATCCAGAGCACCATTTGCTTTTGGAGGGAGAAGGGATGGGAGTCTTCCTCTATAGCCAGTGGGAAAAGGAAGGGAAAGGGCTGAGGCCAGTGGGTGCTGGGTTTGTAGGTTCAGAGATGAGGAAAAGGAACTCTCATGTGGCTTCTATTTTATCACTGAAGCATGGCACAAGGTCAAATACTGAGGGTATAGGCAGAACATATGTGAAAACCTGTCCAGAGAACCAGTTGCTGCATTTCCAAGAAGTTTGTGAACCAGTTGTTAAACATAGCTATTAAAAATTAAATTAGTTCCAGACATAGCAGCCTGTAATCCCAGTGATTTGGGATGCTGAGGCAGGAGGGTCACAAGTTTGAGGCCAGCCTCAGCAATGTAGCAAGACCTTGCCTGGGGAAAAAAACAAGAAAAAAAACAGGAACTAGGGATATAGCTCAGTACCCCTTTGTTCAATCGCCAGTACCAAAAAATTTTTAAATTAAAATTAAATTAATTGAGTGTGTTGGCACATGCCTTTAATCCCAGTTATTTGAGAAGCTGAAGCAGGAGGATCACAAGTTCAAGGCTGTCTGGGGCAACTTAGTGAGAGTCTATCACAAAGTTTAAAAAAAAAATTTTTTTTTAAAGGGCTGTGGATATAGTTCAGTGGTAAAACCTCCCTGGATTCAGTCCCCAGTACCACAGGGAAAAAAAGTTAGAATAGATCCACACAAACATGTCTGGCTGATTTGTGACAATGACAGAAAACAATTTAATTTTTAAAAAGATGGCCTTTTTAACAAATGGTGGTAGAAAAATTGGACATCACCAAAATTAAAAATTTTTTGGTCTGTGAAAGACATTGTTGGAAGAATAAGAAGACAAGCTACAGACTGGGAGAAAATATGTGCAAAATACATGTCTAACAAAGGACTAGTAGCTAGAATATATAAAGAACTCCTAAAACCCAGCAGTGAAAAATGAACAACCCAATTAGAAAATAGGCAAAAGACATGAAGAGACTTTTCACTGAAGAAGATAGACAGATGGCAAATAACACATGAAAAGATGTTCAACGTCCTCAGTCATTAGGAAAATACATAATGAGATATCACCACACACCTACCAGAACGACTGAAATAAAAAGCAATAACAAAAACAAATACTGGTGAGGATACAGAAAAACAGGATCACTCATACATTGTTATTGACAAAGCAAAATGGTTGAGTCATTTTGGAAAAAAGTATGGCAGCTTCTTACAAAGTTGAACATGTGCTTATGACCAAGAGAGTAAAAATGTATGTTCACACAAAAGCCTATACATGAGTGGTGATAGCAGCTTTATTTGTAATAGTCAAAAACTGGAAACAACCAGGTGTCCTTCAATAGGTGAATGGTTAAATTGTGATACATCCACACTATGAAAAACAACTCAGTCAGTAAAAAAGAAAGAAAGAAATATACTACCAATACATGAACCAACTTGGATGAATCTCCAGGGCATTATGCTGAGTGGAAAAAAAATCAACCCCAAAAGATCACATATTGTATGATTCCATTTGTATAACATCCTTGCAATGGCACAATTATAGAAGTGGAGAACAGCTACGTGGTTGCCAGACATTTGAGGATAAAAGGAGGAAAGAAGGTGGGTGTAGCTTTGAAAGTGCTCAAGAGGGATCCTTGTGGTGATGGAAATGTTCTGTATCTGGAGTTTTTTTATTTTTATTTTTTATTTATTCTAATTACATTTACATGACAGCAGAATGCATTTTGATTCATTGTACACAAATGGAGCACAACTTTTCATTTCTCTGGTTGTACACAATATAGAGTTACACCATACGTGCAGTCATACATGAACCTAGGGCATTGTTATCCATCACATTTCACCATCTTTCATGCCCCCTCCTTTCTCTCCCCTTTGACCAAAGTTTCTCCATTCTTCCCATGCCCCCTCCCAAATTATGGATCAGCATCCACTTATCAGAGAGAACATTCGGGCTTTGTGGTTTTTTGGATTGGCTTACTTCACTTAGCATGATATTCTCCAACTCCATCCATTTACCTGCAAATGCCATAATTTTATTCTTTTTTAATGCTGAGTAATATTCCATTGTGTGTATATACCACAGTTTCTTTATCCATTCATCTATTGAAAGGCATCAAGGTTGGTCCCACAGTTCAGCTATTGTGAATTGTGCTGCTATAAATATTGAAGTGGCTGCATTACTGTAGTATGCTGTTTTAAAATCCCTTGGGTATAGACTAAGGAGTGGGATGGCTGGGTCAAATGGTGCTTCCATTCCAAGTTTTCTAAGGAATCTCCATACTGCTTTCCAGAGTGGTTGCACCAATTTGCAGTCCTACCAGCAATGTATGAGTGTGCCTTTTCCCCAACATCCTCACCAACACTTGTTGTTTGTATTCTTGATAACTGCCATTGTGGCTGGCGTGAGATAAAATCTTAGAGTAGTTTTGATTTGCATTTCTCTAATGGCTAGAGATGTTGAACATTATTTCATGTATTTGTTGATTGATTGTATATCTTCTTCTGAGGAGTGTCTGTTCAACTCCTTAGCCAACTTATGATTGGGTTGTTTGTTTTTTTGGTGTTAAGTTTTTTTGAATTCTTCATATATTCTGGAGATCAGTGCTCTATCTGATATGTGTGTGGCAAAAATTTGTTCCCAGAATGTTCACCTCATTGACTGTTTCTTTTGCCAAGAAGAAGCTTTTTAGTTTGAATCCATCCCATTTATTGATTCTTGCTTTTATTTGTTGTGCTTTAGGAGTCTTGTTAAGGAAGTCGAAGTGGTTTGTTTTTTGTTTTTGTTTTTTTGTTTTGTTTTCCATAGCTGAGTGAGTATCAAACCCAGGGCCTCATGCATGCTAGGCAAGCACTCTACCACCAAGCTACATCCCCAGCCCCCAATGTTCTGCATCTTGACTGTCAGTATCTATGCCTTGACTGCAGTACTGTATTACAGTTGTACAAGACATTATCACTGGGAGAAACTGGGCAGAAGTACACAGTATCTCTGTATTACTTCTTACAACTCCATGTGAATTAACGATTTTCTCAAAGTTAAAAGTTTAATTAAATATATATTCAGAAGAGTCTTTATACTGTATGCTTTTGTTTACATAGCATACTCAAAATGACAAAATTATAGAGTTGAACAGATTACTGGCTGACAATAGGTGGAGGACAGATGGAGGGTAGTGGCTGTAGTTATAAAAGAACAGCAGGAGGGATCCTTGTCATGGAACTATTCTGTATCCTGACTGTGATGGTCACATGAATCTACATATGTGATAAGAATGCTTAAAATTAAAGATATACACACAGAGAGACATACAAAAATGACTACATGTAAAGCTGATGAAATCCGAGCAATCAGATTAAGTGTATCAATGTCAATTTCCTGGTTGTGATATGGTACTCTAAGATATAATAATCGCATAAAGGGTATAAAGAATCTCTGTATTATTTCTTACAACAGCCTGTAAATATACAATTAAAACAAAAGCTAAATCACATAAAATTACAAATATGTTTAAAATTAACACTAAAAAATAATTGCTTCCTATCTTAATTGTTTCACTATTACTTATGTTTTGTTGTTTGTTTTTGTTTTTTTTGGTACTGGGAATTTAACCCAGGGACACTTTATCACTAAGCTGCATCCCCAGCCCTTATTACTATTTTTTTAGATTTTGAGACAGGTCTCACTAAGTTGCTGAGGCTGGCCTTGAACTTGCAATCCTCCTGCCTCAGTCTCCCAAGTCACTGGATTACAGGTAGGAGCCACCACACCTGACCTACCTATACGTTTGAGCTTGTTTGCAGCCATTGTAATCTCCAAAGTGATTAACTGGTATCATCTTGGTAGTCTAAAGTAGACCACAGAGTATCTATATCATGAGAATGGACAAACACGACAAATCAGAACTTTCCTCACCTCCTCCAGAGCCTGTTGTTAGTCAATCTCCTGCACACCACTGGCTGGCCCACTAGTCAGAGTCTGACAAGGTCAAGTCTTTGAGGACAAAAACGAGAGTTGAAGAAGGAGCAGTAGGATTCTTGGTGAGGATGGAGACCATGACTGTATAGTGACCTAGTCTGCCTTGTATTGTGGAAAACAACTGGTGTATTTGTTGAGGATTGTAAGTTTTTCAGGTGCCTGTTAGGGAAGACCAATGGGAAAGAAGAGTTTAGGATATAAGAATTAGCATTTAGAACTGGAACACAGACGCCTGTAATCCCAGCACTTAGGGAGGCTGAGACAGGAGAATCGCGAGTTCAAAGCCAGCCTCAGCAACGGCAAGGCGCTAAGCAACTCAGTGAGACCCTGTCTCTACATAAAACACAAAATAGGGCTGGGGATGTGGCTCAGTGGTCAAGTGCCCCTGAGTTCAATCCCCAGTACCCCCACCCAAAAAAAAGGAACACAAAATTTGAGCTGGGAGGGACATGGAGGCAGTGGGGTCTGAGGGATGGAGAAAGTATGGAGGAATCCATGGGCTGAAGTCCCAAAGAGCTTGAGGATGGTGTGTCATGGGTATTAAGCCAGCAAGGTAAAGGGTAGGGTCTGCTGTCAGGAGCACCAGCACTGAGTGTGTTATTTTGGCAGGTGAGGGTGTGCACTCCGGGGGTTGATCCAAGTCTTCAAGATGGCCTTGGAAATGGACTGAAGTGGAGGTGAGAGAAGGACTCTGAGGATGAGGATTCAAGGATGCTAGTCAGGAGCCCTATGGGGCATTTCCAGGGAGGCTGGTGTCTCCTGAGCTTGTGTCAGAACTTGGTGTAGAAGAGGCATTGGAAAAGGTAAAGGGAGAATGGAGGAGGGGGAGAGAGGGACCCAGGAAAAAAGTAAGAAAAGCATTAATTCTTACCAGAGGCAAGAAAGGGAAACTAATATATAAAATGGAGGGAGTTTGGGGGCATCACCTGGTGATATTAAATGTCTCCATTTTAATCAAAAAGGCTTAAAAGACTCAACTGAGAATCTAAAAAACTTCAGGGACCAGACTAAATCCCTATCTTTGCAATTCTTAAACCATCAAGAGAGTCTGAAATTATCAAACTTCCCAAACCACAAAATAGAGGTTACCCAAGAAAATGAAGAGTGGCCAGGATGGTCCTCTCAGTTCACAGAGACCAATCTTGCTGACAGTCCTCCACAGCTACCAGACTGAGTGGCTAATTTCTGGGTTAGTCAGAATGAGAAAGAGCTTCACAGGCAAAAGGGATGTCAACCAGAGGTAGCAGAGGAACCAGATCTTAACTAGAAAAATCTAATCTCTCCAAGGACCCAAATGAGGACCCAGGAAATTCCCTCATGCACACCTTAGGGGGCAAAAAGATGGTGGAAGTTCTTTCAGGTTGCAGAAACCAGGTCTTTTCTTAATCCAATGTGAATTTGCTCTATGTCTCACATATAATAGATGCTCAGTAAATGTTTGTAGAATTAAATGGAATCGATGAGATAAAAGAGGGAGGAAGTGAGAGGGAGAGAAAAAGAAAAACTGATTTTGATTCCATTAATGGGTTGGGAACCTGATGTTATCCTTGAAGCCAGGTTCTAAACTTAAGACAGAGAAGGAAGGGATATTTGTACAATTAACCCATAGTGGGCTTCCTGTTCTCAGTAGTTGGTGTTCTGATCTCTTGGTGGAAGAGGCTTCCTTTGCTCCTCACATGACCCCAGCACCCACCTCACCTTGGCTGGGCAGGTGGGTACAGCCGCCATGCATACAGCGTTTCTCATTTGCCTCAGGAGCTCACAAGTGCCAGGCACTATGTGAACACTTTCTGACAAGCTGCTTTTGTTTCAATCAACACAGCCCTTGGAGGTAGAGACTATTGTTGTATCTAGTATAAAACTCAGCACCTTTGGAATCAAAGAAGCCCCAGGGTGACCCCCCGCCCCCAGGAGGTGGACGTGGGCCCATCGCCTCACAGCTGCCTACTGCGAAGCCTGGGCTGAATTCGCAATGCGTCACCCTCTTCATCTCATCTGCTTGACACTTTACAGCCACTGATCCCTTTGGACAAACACCTGCCCTGTCTGGTCACAAAAGTGGTGTCAAATCCCTTTCTTGTTCTATAGGTAGAGGTGGGGCATGGAAAAATCCTAGACTCTACTTTGAAAAGAACTTCAGTTTAGGGGCAAAGGTGGGCGGGTGTGGAAGAAGGAGAGACATATAAGAAATGATTCAGAAATAGCTGAACTTTGAAAAATGGAAGAAAGATTTCTCAGGCGCTGCAGAATAGCACATTTTTAAATGAAGCTGTGCCAAGGGACTGAAAAATTGCTTATGAGTGGAGGACATCGGCTCAGGGAGCAGGGGACTGCCAGGGCAGACTCAAGAACTGCTGGGAGGACAGTTTGTTCAGAGGCAGCAAAGGAAATCCAGAGCACATTCTTAATCACTGAATTGCAGGAGGTCACTAAATTCTGCAGCCACTAAATAATATAACCACTAACTATAACAGATTCCAAATATGACAGCCACTGAGCACTATGGCCACTAAATACCACTGCAACTAAATACTATGGTCACTAAGTGCTACAGATATTAAATATTACAGGCACTAAACACTAGAGACAGGAAATACTAATACTTTAACAACTTAACCCTACACCTCAGACATAAAATACTATAGTATTATCACTCCAGTAGACCATGTATAAGGAATATCAATAATGTTTATTAACAGAATAACAGTCTTGGGTCCTTGAGTCTGCCTCTTGGGCCCACTGTAGCCAAAGTAGAATGGAAGGAGGCTGGTGGCCAGTTGGGGCTGGAAGGAGAGGGAAAAGGAGAATAAAGGAGAAGTAAAGTATTAATTTTACTTCTATGACAGACTAGAAGCCTCCCTCTCCTTCCTGGGCCTAGGAGGACCAGCAATGCTTCCTCTGAGCCTAAGTCCTCTATAATGAGCCTGGCAGCCAGATTGCAATGCCCCAGTCCCAGGGCTAGGACTGGGCCAAAAGGACCTTGTCCCAGCCCCCACCCCAGTCTTTCTTGAAGAGAGATGAAATTCTTCTCTGGTTTGGCTGTTTCTTTGGCTTACAAAACCTGATAGCAATGGATCCCCAGGGAGGCAGCCAGTCCAGCATGGATGATGGATGTTGGAAGTAGAAAAGAGAAAAGCTTCCAGAAAGAGGTGCTTTCTAAGGTAAGAACCAGCCAGGAGAAGAAGGATAAAAGTAGGTATTCTGAAGAGAAGGTAAGGAAGAGAGATACAACATGTGGGTAGCAAAAACTATAAGAGTTTTATGTTGCTAAGGCCTGAAGTTTTAAGTTAGAGAAACCGGCAAAGTTTGGTCAAGATAAGTATGGATATAAAGAAGGCTCTCAGTATATGGGGCTAAAGCTGAGCCTTTGTCCTATAGTAGAGGGAGCTACCCAGAGGGTTTAAGACTAAAATGGGAAAACCTGCATTAGGAAGATAATCCTGGCCAAAGATGGAGTCTGAGGTGGCTAATGTAGATAACCATGGCACCTGCCCAGGGCAAGGAGATTGCAGCTCTGAGCAAATGGGTAGTGGCAACAGGCAGGGTAAAGAAGGAGATTATTTATTTGTATTAATTTACTAATAATCCTCAGGAATTATTTAGGAGGTAAAATTGGCAGGGCTTTGCAAGTAACATGTTATAGATGTGAGGGTAAAGGAGAAGTCTATGACGAACTTGTAGTATCTAGATTGGATGACTTGGTGGGTCATGGTGCCAGACTGAGACAGATGATGCAGGAAAAGAAATCGTTTGACTTACCTCTATTCCTGCATGAAAACCGTCCCTAAAATATAGCCTTAAACAAAAATTTATTATTTCTCATTATTCTATGGGTCAAGAATTGGGCAGGGCTCAGTTGAGTGGTTCTGCTCCACAAGGCTTAGCCTGGGGGTCATTTGCTTGATTACTGTACAGTTACTGGCTGGGCTAGAAGGTCCATGTTTCACGTGCCTGCCACCTTGGTATTCCTCCACATGGCCCTTTCTCTCCATGTGGCAATCCCTGATTCCCCCACCATGTTGGTCTAAAGGTAGATGAACTTCACTGGGGTGGCCTCCAAGAGCATGTATTCTAAAAATCAGAGGCAATGCTCCATCTTCCAAGTCCCAGCTTCGGAAATTACACAAAGTCACTTCTGCCACATTCTTGGTTAAAATAAATCCCAGAGCCAGCCATATTTGAGAAAAGGGGAAACAGGCACCATTTCTGAATGGAAAGAGTAGAAAAGAATCTGTGGCCATCTAACCCAAGACAGCATGTGCAATTGCTGAATGGTGTGGTGTGCCACCCAGAGTCCCCTTCAAGATGGAGGCATTCATTTCTCTGACAGTGTTGGCAGCTCAGACATAGTTCTCTCTCCCCTAAGTTAATACCCCTCTCTAAGGACAGCCCCCATCCAATGACTGGTTAATGTAGAGCTGTTCCAGAGCCCACACCCCTTATGTCAATCCCAGCTCCAGGGTTGGCTGATGGCTCAGTTGCTACTGCACTGAAGAGCCATTTCTCCTGCTTTGCTGGCACCACTGCAGATGCTGCTCCCAAGACTTTTCCTCATTCACCTGCACTCACAGCTCTGCCTTGAAGTATTTTCCAGTACATGACTTCAGCCAAGGGGCTGAGCTCTGACCGGGCCTGGAGAGGCTAAGGTACCACCAGAAACAGAATTGGAGCCTTCTGCAGGCAGCAGGATTTGTAAGGTTGAAGTTAAAGGGAGAGGTCTGGGCCTTGCTGGGGTGGATGGAATGGGAGGGTTAGGAAACTGAGCTGACACCCACGTGAACATTTACTTAACTGATCCACTAATGTGAATCATGAGGTTGTCTCCCGTTTTCATCGTTATAAATACAAATATTGCAATACATGTTTTGACACTTATTTTATCTATCATTCTGACTACTTTTTTTAGGACAGATTTTGAGCAGTGAAATGATGAATTAAAGAATAGGACCATTCTTGGAGATATCCGAATGTTCTAAGTCCCCGTTTTACACCACAGTTACACAGCATTCTCCATCAGCCAAATTCCCACAATTTATAAGAGGCCTGATTTAGGTAAGGTCATTGATTCAGCCGAAGAGTTAATTATTCATTTGAATTGGTTTGTGCAAAAGGCTCCAGAGAGCCTACAAGAATAAATTGAAAAGCTATTAGAACTAACAGGCGAATTTAATAAAGTGGCTAGATGCAAAATTCAATAGCTTCCTTATCAACTAGCAATAACCAATTAGAAAATATAATGAGGGTGAGTGGATGGGGGGCCAGAGATAGCAACAACAGCAACAAAAATACCAGGATTCATTGTATGGACAAGGTGGGAAACCTATATCTTAAAAAAATTTTAACGTTGAAAACCCATGAAATAATTAGATGGAAAAGCATGCCATGTTCCTAAATGGGAAAATGGAATGTGCCACAGAGCTACTTGTAGACTGAGCACAGTCCAATTAAAAGAACAGGAGATTTGTTGTTTTGTTATTGTTAAGCATGTCACAGTTATTTTAAAGTTTACTCAGAAGAAATATATAGGCCAGAATAGCTGAAAAATTCAAAGATAAATAAGGAGAAACTTTACCTTCTCAGATATTAAATACATAATGAAGCTAAAATAATGAAAATAGTGTAGCCATGATATAGGAACCAGCAGACAAATCAATCATACTTACCAGCAGAAATTAGTGCACAAGCATCTGATGGCTGATGAAGAGAGAATTCAAATCCTGTGAGGTGAAATGTCATTATTGGATAAATGGAATAGAAATACTTGGTTAACAATTTGGAAGGAGAATTATACCATTATCTCACAACACCACATCCAAATACATAAATTCCAAGTGGATGAAAGAGAGAAATGTTGTCATGGGCTGGTTTGTGTCCCTCTAAAAACAAACAAAAGATATGTTGAAGTCCTAACCCAGCACTTCAGAATGTGATCTAACTTGGAAATAGTAATTAGTTAAGCTAAAATGAGGTCATCCTAGAGTATGGCAGGCCCCTAATCCAGTATATCTAGTGTCTTTTAAAAGATGACATGTGAAGATAGAGGCAGAGTTATCCTCTGTCAAGAAACAAGCCAAGACCCGGGCGTGGTGGTGCACACTTGTAATCCCAGCACTTTGGGAGGCTGAGACTGGAGAATAGCAAGTTCAAAGCCAGCCTCAGCAACAGCGAGGCGCTAAGCAACTCAGTGAGACCCTGTTTCTACACAAAACACAAAACAGGGCTGGGGATGTGGCTCACTGGTCCAGTACCCCTGAGTCCAATCCCAGTTACCAAAAAAAAAAAAAAAAAAGTGAAAAAGTATATACTTTCAAAAGCAGTAAGTGTTTTATAAGCATAAAAGTAATGGGAAAATTCAAAGGAAAAAATCAATACTTTTTATATGAACAACATTTCAAAATAGCTTTACCAAACCTAAAAGGTAAAGAGTAAACTGGCAAGTTTAAATGCCATAAAATGATCCAACACTATTCCTATGTGAGGAAAATTTTAAAACCCCAACAGAAAATTTGGTGAAGAACCCAATTTGACAATTCACAGAATGTACATAATTATCAACATAAAAAGTGTTCAACCTCACTAGTGATTAAATTCATATAAATAAAAGATGATAATTTTTGCCTTTCCAATGAGAATATTTTATGAAATAGTTCTTAATCCTGACCAGGGTGCAGTAAAAACTGTAAACTGCCCCCCATGGTACTGTTCAAAGTAAATCTCTACATTTTAAAAAAATACATACATATATTTTAGTTGTTGATGGATCTTTTTTATTATTTATTTATAGGCGGTGCTGAGGATCAAACCCAGTGCCTCACATATGTGAGGCAAGTGCTCTCTCTACCAATGGTCCACAACCCCAGACCCAAATTTCTACATTTTTAAGAATGTAGTCTGATACTATGTATAGAGACTAAATAATACATGACCTTTGACTTAATAATTCTTCTTCTAAGAATCTATGTTAAGGAAACAATGAGAAATTTAGGCGAATATTTATCTACAAAGATGTTCCTCTCTGTATTATTTATTTAATGAAAAATTAGAAACAGGTTCAATGTCCAGCAATAGAGGAACCATGGCATATTTTCCTGTTACACAACCATTGAAGGTAGTGATTTCAATGTATTTAATGACATGGAAAATACACAACAAAATGTAAAATTAGAGGTCACTCTTATATGCACATATTTTTTGGTACTGGAGATTGAACTCAGGGGTACTGGACCACTGAGCCACATCCCCATCCCTATTTTGTGTTTTATGTAGAGACAGGGTCTCACTGAGTTGCTTAGCACCTCGCTGTTGCTGAGGCTGGCTTTGAACTTACAACTCTCCAGCCTCAGCCTCCCTAAATACTGGGATTAAAGGCTTATATGCATATTATTATAAAATTTTTTTATAAAATACATACTTGCAAGAGAAGGAAGGGTTAAAATAAGCTGAGATATTCATATTTTCTCTGGATAGCACAGTGGTTTTAATTATTTTTATTCTGATAAAATACATATAAAATTCACCATTTTAACTATTTAAATTATATATATTTAAGTATATAATTTAGTAGTATTATGTACATTCACAATATTGTAAAATCATCACTAGCATGATTTTTCAGAATTTTTTAATCTTCCAGAATTTTTCATCTTTCCTTAAGGAAACTCCATATCCATTGAACAATAACTTCTCATTTCTCTTTATCTTCAGTTCCTAGTAACATGTCTTATACTTTCAGTCACTATGAATTTGCCTATTCTAGCTACTTTGTATGAGTAGAATCATCCAATATTTTCCTTTTGTATTTGGTTTATTTCACTTTGCATAGTGTTTTCAAGATTCGTCCATATTGTGGCAAGTACCGGAATTTCACTTCTTTTTTATGACTAATAATATCCCATTGTTTGGAATTATATGCCACATTTTATTTATCCATCCCACCCATTGATGCACATTTGGATTGTTTCTATTTTTGGCTATTGTGGATCATGCCATGAACACTAGTCTACAAGTCTACGTTCAAATCCCTGCTTTCAGTTCCTTGGGGTATGTATATACCAAGGTTGAAAATTGCTGAATCATATAAAAATTCTATGTTTTAACTTTTTGTGCAATGGTTGGTTTCAATTTTAAATTTTTTCTTCTGCATTTTAAAATTTTCTTTGTTGAGCACGTATAATTATTAATTTTGTGTGTGTAGTATCGGAGATTGAAGCTAGGGACGCTCTCCCACTGAGCTACACCTTAATCCTTTTTGAGACAGGGTCTTGTTAAGTTTCCCAGGCTGCCCTTGAACTTGAGATACTCCTGCCTCAGTCTCCTGAGTTGCTGAGATTACAGGCACATGCTACTATATGCCCAGTTATTATTTTTATAATCAGAAAAAGTGAATATATTTATTTTCAAATGCTTCCCATTGCTTTTCTTTCTTCTTTCTTACATAGAAGCCATTATTCCCTCAGAGCCAAAGGATCACTCAGTATTTTCCCTTTAACTGGGAGCAAGGGCTGCACATGCAGAAAATGGCTATTTTAAAGTGTACCTGGGATTTATTCTAATCAGGTATGGCAAGATGGCAGACACAGAGACAACTGCATCTCTTGAAAGAAGAATTTATGACTTACAGATCAAAAAGAGGCGACATGCCATGTCATGCAGGGCCATACCAGGAGGCACTAGGGTTGGTCTGAAGGCACCAACCAGCCTTTATTGTGGTTTCCACGGGTGAAGCAAGCTAGTGTCAGCCAACTGCAGATTGACTAGTTGGAATGATTTCAGCAGGCTCTGAGCTACCAGGTAGTCCCCGTTGTCCAGTACCTATCCCTGGAGTGATTTAGGTCAGGTAAAATATTGGCTGGTATGAGAGAGTTGGATAAAGGAGGTGGTTGAGGATATGGGCTCTGTATTGATTGGTTTGCATATAAAAGACAGCTCACTGGCAAGTTGTTCACTATCTCTAGAAATTAGCTAGTTCTGGGAGGGCAGTCTCCCCAGGATCAGAAAGGTCCCAGGATGTCAAAGCATCATAAACAACAACAGTAATACATGATTAGTATATAATGACACATAAGCACTTTGGCTTTGCAGCAGTTTGCGATAGCAAAGGTTGGCAATCAGTGGAATTTCTAGCTCATAAGAAGCTGGTTAATTAAATGATGGTACCTTGATGCAATCAAGTGTTATGCAGCCACAGAAAAGAATGGCGTGAACTCCAAAAAGATATTGCAAAAAGGGAAAATCACGAAGTCACATATCCGCCGCTACCTCCACCTCTGTGTGTGTGAATGCAATGACCACCTCTCTAAGGACAAACCAGAAACCCTACTAGCGTGCTTCCAGAGAAGGGAGCCCAGGTCAGGAGGGACACAATTACTGTATCTTTTCAATTTCATTCCATGTAAAAGTATTGCCTATTTTAAAAAGAATTATATTAAGGGCTGGGGTTGTAGCTCAGTGCCAGAGTGCTTGCCTCACACATGGGAGGCACTGGGTTCGATCCTCAGCACCACATAAAAATAAATAAACAAAACAAAGATATTGAGTTCATCTACAACTAAAAAATATTTTTTTAAAAAGAATTATAATAAGAATTTTTTTAAAGAAAAGGAAAAATGAAAAAGATCAGAGGCCCTGTTATGGGTTGAATTGTGTCCCCCAAAGACATGCATTGAAGTCTTAACTTTTGGTACCAATGAACGTGATCTTATTTGGACACAGGATCTTTGCAGGTGTAATCAGGTTAAGAAGAGGTCATTAGTGACCTTGTAAGAGAGTAATTTGCAAACAGACAGGGAGAACACCATGTTAAACACAGACACAGAGAGAAGACAGTCATGTGTCAGATTAGGCAAAGACTGAACTGATGCATCCACGAGCCAAGCAATGCCAAGAACTTCTGGCAGAGGCTGGGAGTGGTATTATGTTCCTGTAGTCCCATACTTGAGAGGCTGAGTCTGAGCCCTGGAGTTTGGGTCAACCTTGGCAGCATAGCAAGACCCCATCTCAAAAGGGGTTGGGCTTCTGGAGGAAAAAGCATGTGTTTAGCATGTGTGAAACCCTGTGTTTTATCCCCAGCAACACACACACACACACGCACACATGCACACACACACACACAAATTGCTGGCAAAACCCAGACATCAAAAAAAGCAAAGAATAGATTCTTCCTCATAGCACTCAAAAGGATCACTTTGTGGCTGGGTGCGGTGGCACATGCCTATAATCCCAGCAGCTCAGGAGGCTGAAGCAGGAGGATCATCATGAGTTCAAAGCCAGCCTCAGCAAATTAGCAAGGCCCTAAGCAACTCAGCAAGACGCTGTCTCTAAATAAAATATGAAAAATGGGCTGGGGATATGGCTCAGTGTTTGAACCCCCCTGGGTTCAATCCCTGGTTGGCACCAAAACAAATAAACAAACAAAAAACGCAGAAGGACCTCTTTGTTATATATGTCATAGCAAAAGAATACAGGTGCTTTCTCAGCTTTCCTTACAAGCCCTGGTTTCCTTGTTGCAATTCTGGCAGAGGCTTCAGAAGTACATTTGGTGCCTCCTCTCTTCCATGACTGGTTTTCACAAAATGAAGTTCAAGCTGGAGACACAGTCTGGGCAGATGAACCCGAAGGTCCACACAACCCCTTCCAACTAGAAGCTCCCGTCTTTGGGTTCATCCCCACCCCTCCTCCAAGGGCTCTGGGCAGAGCAGGGTTAGAATGAGGCATGGGTCAAACGTAGGGGTGAGTCGGCACTTGGTTGTTGGAATGTGAACTCCAGGACTGCAGGACAGATTCTGTTCTGTGCTCTCAGCTCCCAGAGGAGCACTGGCATGAGGGGTGGTCTATCTTGAGTCTGACTTTTTTTCTTTTTATTTTTTTGCAATTGTAAGGAAAGAACCCAGGATCTTGCACATGCTGGATAAGTGCTCCACCACTGAGCTACACTTCCAGGCTGAGCCTGACCTTTCTAACCCTTCAGTGAGCACAAGCACATGGATAGCACTCACCTTCTGCCTTGTAATAAGGATTCAGGGTTCTAACCCCCGAGCCCCTCTGTGATGCCTAGAACCCAGCATGAATCCACCAAGAGGCAGTTGTTAATACTGTGTCCTGTTTTGGCAGAGAAGGCTGTTTCCTTACAGCAAAATTGGCAAGTGGGCTTCATCTCACATGCCAACTCTGGCTGTGTTGAATGACTGCCAAGGTCCCGGCTGGGCTGGGTGGCAGAGAATGTCATGATTAATTAGCAATATTTGCCCTGGCAAAGGAGAAAGGAGGGTGACTGGGAGGCCAGCCCCTTATAGCACCTCACCCCAAGGTCATGCTCACATGGGCCAGCCATTCCTCATGGAAATAACAAACATGTGGAGACATGACATGCTGTCCTCTCCCCACAGTGGCACTGGGAGCAGAGCCTGAAGCCACATGTCCTAGTCTCCTGTGGAGGCTGGAGATGGGGCCAACCTTCCCTCTGGCTGTACCTCCCCAAGGATGGGCTTTCTCAGCATGGGCAGAAGAGGGTGGAAATCAGCCAATCACCCTGCAGCGGCCAGCCATTCTGTCTCCCCTTTCCTGTTAATTCACTCAGGGGACTAGGGGCAAAAGTTATCAGAGAACTTTCTTTCCATACTTCCCAGATACTCTGGTCTCTACAACCTGTTTTCCAGGGTCTTTTACAGTAGCTATTTCACTTGGTGCTTGCTAACAATTTTGTGATGTAGCCTTGATGGCCTCTATTTCACAGATAAATGAAGAAGACTGGCAGGATGAGTGATTAGTCCAAGGTTGCACCCTGTCTCTTGGCTTTTAGTAGTGTCCCTGGACACATGGGCTGTGAAGATGCACAAAAGGTGAGTTTCAGTCCCACTGGCAGCCCCCTCCCTGTCTATCCTACCTATCAGCTTTAACAGCCTGGCTGTCTTCTTCCCTGAAGAACTTGGGATCTCTTGCAGCGAGCCTTGGCCTTTCTCTTGTTTTCCTGGTTTGCTTGCTTACCCTTCAGAAGCAGCTCAGATATAATCACTGTCCCCTAGGAAAGGACAAGGATCCTTGCCAAGAGTCAGTGTCAACCAGGCACAGTGGCACATGCCTATAATCCCAGGTGCTCAGGAGGTTGAGGCAGGAGGATCTTGAGTTCAAAGCCAGCCTCAGCAACCCAGCAAGACCCCAAGTAACTCAGCGAGACCCCATCTCTAAATAAAATATAAAAAAGGGCTGGGGCCTGGGGATGTCGCCCAGTGGTTAAGTACCCCTGGATTCAATTCCTGGTTTAAAAAAAAAAAAAATAGAAAGAAAGAAAGAAAAACTGGAGACAGTGTCACCAATTGACTTAAAAGCTAGAAACTCCACGCAGGTCCCTGGGAGCCATTGGGGCCCTACCCTGGCCCTCGTCCAGTATGCAACATTCCAACCTGAACATTGAGGCCTCCTGAAATGACTGGGTGCCCAGCCCCCTGTTGGGGCCTCCCCTGGAGACCACTCTCACTGCATTAGTTTTAAGTGCCCGCTGGCTAACCAAGTATGATAGGGGGTGGGTGGGGCAGAGTGAAGGGAAGATCTCCTACAGAAAGGACAGGCCGAAAAACAAAGCCTTTAAATGGCTCTGCTGAAGAACCTTAGCTTATTATCCTTACTCCCTGGACACGTCCATGTTCCAAAATGTGGGAACATGTGTGATGTGCTGGGGCAGGACAGGCAGTGAATTACATGTCGCTGAAGGTCTGCAAACTGAGGGAAAGGAACCTCCAGCCTTTTCAGAGACTTCCTTCTGTCCTCTTCATCTGGCCTCAGGACATGAGATAGGATTCGGATAAGCATTTTACTTATTGAAATAATCCTTAGCACATGCCCGACACACAGTAAGCAAAGTAATTTATTAGTTGATACTATTATTAAATATTATTTGAATTTAGAACAACCATCTTCTTGAGTATGGAAAGAGAGCAGAGACAAGCAGTTCTTCCGAGAACCTGTCCCCTTCCTTGGGACTTACTCCAGTGGCTGATTGCCAGCAGCACCCACATGCAGCTGGGAAAGGCAGAAGGGCCAGGCTCCAACTGGTCAGTGCTGGCAGCTGTCCCTGCAGACAGGATCAAGGGTATGTGATTCCCTGAGCAGCCACTTCAATCCTAATGTCCCTTTAATAGCCCTTGTCAAATTGCCATGGCTCTCCCCAGAGATTTTCATGACTATGGAAAACAGCCATTATATGACCTCCAGGGAAATGGAGATGTCTGCAGATTCTGGATTCTGGGAAAGGCAGTTATAAAAGCAAGTAAGGCCAATTCACCCCTGCCATGTACTAGCAAGTCTGTCGCAAAGAAAATCACAAAATGAATGTATTTAGGGCTCAAACTCTCTTTTGACCTATTTGTATGTATATGAGTGCATTTGACTTCTGGTAGCATAGGAGAAAGAGGGAGGGAAAAAACTACAAAAGTATGTGTGACTGGTTTCTTTTGCCCTGGGGGAGAGGTGAAAGGAGCTGGCCAAGCAAAGGGTTTAATTTTTAAGTTAATAATTTATGACAAAAACTTTTCATTGTGGAAGCTGGGCTATAGCTCAGTGGCCAAATGCTTGCCTAGCATGTGTGAGGCACTGGGTTCGATCCTCAGCACCACATAAAAGTAAACAAATATAACAGAGGCATGTTGGGAAGGAAGGAAGGAAGGGAGGGAGGGAGGAAAGAAAAGAGAAACCTATAATCAAAAAAGAAAAAACCAAAACTTTGCACTGTTTATTACATGAGGGAAATTTTCAAAGATTTCACCATCCAAAGAATATAAGAATAAAATGCCCTTCTTTTTTTTTCCACACCTAATTTGAAAAAGAGAAACCATTTCTTTACCCTAAAAGCATTTGAGGTACCTAAAAAAGTGTTTTCCCCGATGCAAGCTAGTTCCTTAAATACCTCTGAGGACAACACACCAAGTCAGGCAGGAGCCCTGTTCTAGTCCTAGCTCGAGAAGCCAAGGGAGAGTCTGGACTTTCCTATTTAATTGGCTCTAACATGGATAGGTCAT
Organism: Geosciurus inauris; assembly: GCA_004024805.1. Lineage (NCBI taxonomy): Eukaryota > Metazoa > Chordata > Mammalia > Rodentia > Sciuridae > Geosciurus > Geosciurus inauris. The sequence goes on along the minus strand of PVHX01003085.1, from coordinate 123,774 downwards.
GTTGGCCCCTTAATGACTTTTGCCAGGTTTGAAGTTCACCTGAGGTAGGATATATTGAAAGGGCTTATTTATTTATATTTCTTCTTTTTCAGTGCTGGGGATAGAACCCAGGGCCTCACACATGCCAGGCAAGTGCTCTACCACTGAGCCCCAGAACAATTTTGAAGGGACAGAAATCCAGAAGGGTGAGCACAACACTACCTGGACGACTAAAAAAAGAAATGGGAACAGCACAAAGCAGTGAGGTGGCTACTCAGAACCAGTGTTAGCAGAAAGAAGGGTTTTACAGCACTAGTGTGCTGACTGTTTAACGATGGGCTGTCTAGAATAAAAACACATGCACGTCATTGATAACAAGGATGTGTGAACTGAGGCAAGAGGATCACAAGCTTGAGGTCAGCCTCAGCAACTTAGCAAGACCTCGTCTCAAAATAAAGGACTAGGGGTGTAGCTCAGTGGTAAGAGTGCCCCTGGGTTCAATCCCCACTACTTAAAATAAATAAATACTCAAAAGAGAAAATTTGAAAATAAGGAAAAATTTTAAAAATTAAAACCAACCATTGTGCAAAGTTATAGAAATACTATGTACAATGTTCTTTATTATAATATACTCAATTGTTTGGAATTGCTTTTGTTGATTATATGCCAACTCTTTTATCTGTAGGGAAACTGTGGCTATAATTCAGCCATGACTTAACATGCTTTCTGTTAAGTTAACCTGCTTTCACAAAAGTTCCCAACTCATTATTGGGCTCAGAACCAGGAGTACCATCCAGGTGGACTGAGGTGGCACTGGGATGGTACCTCTCAGCTGCTATCCTGAGAAAGGCAGAAAGTGAGCCCCCAGGGCTCTTGCTAACATTGGGAGGTTTCTCCTCATTGATTTGGTGAGGGAGGCTGCTTTGGAACTTCAAGAGCGTACTGCTAGTTTGGAAGGGGCCAAAGTACTCTGCCTCCAAGAGCTGTTCTTCATTTTATTTGTTGCCCACCTCCGAAGTAACACAAGCCTGGTCTGTTCCCCAGAACCCCGCTGCCAACACCCTGTTGTGGTATTCTCGGGCTGATCCGAGTGCTCTTAAAATTATCTTATTAGAAAGATGCATCTCCATCCCATTCTCTTGTAAATAGCATAGGAACAATGTTCTGGGCCTCCTGCTCTATCCCAGGTGTCCAGAGTCAAGATAGGGTCTTCCCCACCATGGACCAGAATATAAAGATAACGTGTTTCCTGCAGGAGCATCCCAAGGAAAAGCTTCATCAAAAACATGGCTTGTGAGTCTCTTTTAGCCATAAAGTACATGCAGACAATGGAGTTCAAGACCCAGGGGAGAGGAAAAGGAGACAAGAGAGTTGGGAAGACAAGCTAAGAGAGGCACACTTGAGGCGGTTTCTTACCACTGCATTCAGCCTCCACCATCCAGCCCTGTGCATAAGGGCTGGGAGTCTCTCAGGTGGTAAAGGGACAGGGAATGGGAGTTCTGGCCACCAAGGCAGATTAAACAACATCTGAGGGAGTTGCTGGTGGATTAAGGCCCAGACAATAGTGCAAGAGGAAAAAAAAATGGAACAGGAGAGCGAGAGGAACTGACATTTTTTATGTACCTAATATAAAATGAATGAGACTGAGCAAGAAAGAAAAGAGAAAAAGAACAGGTTGGGGAGTGATCACTGCAACAGATGAGTAGGAACATCAATTACCTTTATCATCTTCAATAACCAATCACTAAGGACCATGTGCCAGGCCCTGGGGCTGGAACTACAGGGAGCAAGTTCTTGCCATCAAAGGATTCAGTCTCCCTAGGAAGGCAAGACCTAGAAAAATGATAAGACAGACACAGTAGCCTACACTGTCAAGAGAGAGGAAGCCAACCAGTGAATGTGCCAGCAGCTTAGAGGGATCACAATGCCCTGGGATGCTTGAGGTCCCTAGGGAAAAGCTGGGCCTTAAGCCTGAACTTGAATGATGGATGGCATTTGAGTAGAGAGGAGAGGCAAAGAAATTGTCAAGACTGGCATAGATGAGGCATAGCAGAAAGGATATAGGTCTATATTCAAGGCACTGTGAATGGCAATTTGTTGTTATTCACTTTTTACTGACCTTGAGGAAATGAAGCTGTTGTCCTTCATAATCCCAGCTAAGCCCTAAAACAGACAACCTTTAGAGAGTTCAACAGTGTTACATGAACTCTTACTATGGGTAAATCAACGTTGAGTGTTGCAGGGTATATAGCAAAGCATAAAATACAGATCTCACCATCAAACACAGAAAGGACTTTCCTTATATCAATCGTCCAGTGAAAGAGTTCCTGGGGCAGCTTGCTGCAAAGTCTCGTGTTTGATAAAAGGCAGTGGGCTCTGGGCACATCCTCTGTTTGGGCGTGGTCCAATAGGTCTTTTGTTAACTCAGCAGTTTTCTTCTCAGAATTGATTCCAGGCTGTGTCGTCTTCTCATTATACTCCTTCATGAGTAGAGAAGCTTGTACGCAGCCAATTACCAGTTCAGAATCAGAAGCCAATATAACCACACACTATACCTATATGTCACTCCATGTTTGGGCTGCTGAATAACACCCCTTCAGTGAGGGACCTCAGACTTTGTAAATAATTCTGGAAAGAAAAGGTAGCAAGACAAGAAGGAAAGAACCAAAACAAGGCAACACATGTAGACAACTTCCAAATTGGTCAACCTTAGGCAAAGGGAAATTTGGAAATCTCTATTTGGTCTGAGAGAAATCTCATCCTGGCCCTGAAAGTACCAGTCAAGAGTTGAAAATCAGAATTGAGCATCACCAGAGACAAAATGAAATACAAACTTGTCTCAGCACCCCAAAGTCCAACAACATGGCTATCTCCATGAAGGAAGTACAGGAACTTTCAAAGCTGCTTGGGAAGAGCTGTTGCTTAGATAACAGAATTGGCAGATGCTGTCAATCACTGCACAAACAGTGGGATATTAAGCAGAGAACTGGCTATCTTAGGTCATCTGGAGAGCTGAAACTGCAAATTCAGGGGAGTCAGTACTCACTGTGGTACACATGACCCCCTGCCTCCTCAGGCAATGGAAGGCCAAATGCATAATGAAAAGGGGATCTCTGGAGCCTTCCAAGTTTTTGACTCTGAATTTCTTCTCTCTCCTTCCCTTCGCCCTGCCCTCTTTCCTTTCCTTTCTTTCTCTTTTTTAAGTTGCATTACAGAGGAATGGGGGATTGAACCCAAGGGTACTCTACCACTGAGCTATATCCCCAGCCCTTTTCACGTATTTTTTGAAACAGGGTCTAAGTTGCCAGGCTGGCCTTGAACTAATTACAATCCTCCTGCCTCAGTCTCCCAAGTGTCTGGGATTGCACTTCTTTTCAAGACAAAATCATACCAAAGGATATTTTGAAGTATAGCCATGTGCCACATAATGATGGACTGCACACATGACGGTAGTACCATAAGACTACATCATCTAGGGCTGGGATTGTGGCTCAGTGGTAGAGTGCTTGCCTAGAACGTGTGAGGCACTGGGTTGGATCATTAGCACCACATAAAAATAAATAAATAAAATAAAGGTATTGTGTCCATCTACAACTAAAAAGAAATTTTTTTAAAACTATATCATCTAGTGACATCATGGCCATCTTAATTTGTTAAGTACACTCTGTGATGTTTGCACAATGATAAAAATTGACTAAGCAGGTCTCGGAATGTGCCCCAGTTTTTCAGTGACACGTAACTATATTTCAAAGAAACAATCACATGCTCTAACTTTGTAACAGAGGACACCACAATTCTCATTCTACAACAGCTGAAGCACATTCCTTGCCACAGGCCCAACTCCAAAAGAAATAATTGTATAAGCCAGAGTACAACAGATTCTTCAAAACTACCAACTAATCAAGGTTGGGGGGTGGAAGACAAGGCAAAGAAACAGCTGCACACCATCTTAAGATTCTTTATTTGGATGTCTTATTTCTGAGCCAGGCTACTATGTAATTAAGCAGGGAAATACCACCAAAACTTGATCATTTTGACTGATGGCCTTAATCTTCAAAATTAACAAAAATGTTCACTGCTGTTAGTAACCAAGTAGTCTATAACTCCACCTGTTCAGAACCCCATTTCCTGAAACATCAGGCTCTGAACTGAAGAAGTGAATACAACTCTCAAGGGGTCAATGGCTAACCAGAGAACCCATGGGAAGGTGTCCGAAAGGAGGACACCATATATGCAGTCCAGTTGTTGAGAAAGCAGATGATTTCTCCTCATATCACTCTTTTAAAGAACTGTGCAATAATAACTTTCCAAGCAACTGGCTGATGCTTTAACACACTGGATTGCTTAAAGCTGTTAGAAGAAATATCTAGATCTAAGAAAATCTGGCAATGTTACCTGAAAGAACACTTTTTATCTATTCTAAATGTTAAGATAAATATTTAAATGTTAGGGATATTTCTACAGTGGGGAGAAAGTGTCTGGCAAGCAGAGTTAGTTGAGGGGAAAGATATCAAATGATAGGCAGGTTATGGCTATTCTGACAGCTTTAATAAAAGTACCTTCCTTCCTTCCAAATCTAGGACAGGTGTGTTGACAGGCTATTGCAAGAATGTTCAAAACTCCCCTAGTCACATTGTCTAAAGGTAACCCTGGAGATAGCACCTGTCCTTCTGATCTCTCCAAAGGTCTAAATATTTTTCAAGGCCTTTTTATTCTCTCTCTCAATGAACCAAAGGCATTTAGAGCATTCACTAGTTTCCCAAGATACTGTCATGAAATAGCCCTATCCCTAGCTCAGTAATGGTTCTGTGAAAGCATCATTTATGGTACTGGATTGAATTAGGGAATGAAGAACTCTGGGCCATGTTCCTAACTTTTTCTCTTGTGAGCACTGTTTCTTTCTTCCCTGATTTTTTTCATTTAGAAAACACTTACTTGATACCTAATAAGTGCCAGGGTCAGGACTAGGTGCTGTTTCTATAGGTGCTGTCTCCCTAGAAGCAAAGATAAAGTCCCTCTCACAAAGTTAATATTCTAACTGGGGAGGAAAGTTTTCCAGTTAGAGGGAACATAGACACAAAGGCTCTGAGGTCGCTGTCAAGAGAACTGAAGGCAGGCCTGTGACCAAAAATGAACAGAAAGGAGAATGAACAAAGATAAAGTAGGAGAGGTGATAGGGCTACACTGCCTATTATCACTCCAATCAAAGTAAGACGAGAAACCACTGAAGAGTTTTAAAAAGGGGCTAAGCCACTTCCAGGGCCAGACTTAATGAGAACCGAGTATATGCAGGACACTGGACAGAGGTCTGCCAGATAGTCTCTAGAAAACAGGCCTCAGGCACTAGGGTAAGAAAAGAGACATGTCTTCAGGTCATCACGGGGCCAAATATTAATGATTTGACTAGTCCATAGTACCTCCTTTAGTATAACTCTGGCAATGGAGTCTCTGGACAGTATCATACACATAACACATCTATACATGGACTGGAAGGATTCACACACCTGATGGCTATGTTAAAAAGTTCTTCCTCATGGGCTGGGGCTGTAGTTCAGTGGTAGAGCGCTTGCCTAGCATGCGTGAGGCCCTGGGTTCGATCCTCAGCACCACATATAAAAATAATAAATGAATAAAATAAAGATCCATCAACAACTAAAAAAAAAAAAAAAAAAAAAAAGTTCTTCCTCATGCTGAGCCAAAATCTGATTCCTTGTGGCTTTCACGCATCTGCTTCTACATACCCTTCTTGGTTTTCCCCATAGTTATTACCCCCTAAGAATTTCCTTCTCAGGCAGGCCAATGTACTTTCCTTCCTCTACTCATCTAAATTGTCTTTTTTTGACTTTTTATTATGGAAAATTTCAAATGTTCACAGAAGCAGAGAGAATGGTGTAATAAATCTCCATTTACCCATGACCGGCTTCAACAATCAACTCATAACCATTTCTGCTTCCATGACATTCTGGTTTCCTTCACCTACTTGGTCATTACATTTGTCCTGCAGGTGTGAACTGGCCAGCTCAGAGTACTAGCAGCTCCTTCACCTGAGACCTCACATGTCTACTAAGACAGCCCAATGGTCCCTTTACACATGTCAGGGCCAGACTGCTGCTTTCTAACATGAATTCAATTGACTCCCACCTTCTCAACAAAAGTAGTGCAGTGGGATTTTAGATGCCAGCTCAGGGATTTGTCTGTCTCCAGTGACTTTCATCTTTCAGACTCAGCCCACTCCTCATGCCAACAGGATCCTTGTGGACCATGACTCTAATATTTAAGTCCTCTACCCCCACCCTTTCTTTAAGAAAAGAGAGAGAAGGAATATGAATACTATAAGAAAGAAATAAAAGAAGAATTTAGGACTGCAAAGGATCAGAGAATAGTTAGTTAAACTCCTTATTCTATAGGCAAAGATACTAAGACCCTGGAAGACCCACAGGGTGATGGTACTTAGGCTCAGAGGGACCTGGGCTTCATGTTCACTGCCTTTTCTACCATAGCTACTAGCTCTGAGTCCCCAGCAAGAGGTGCTTCATTATAGCTGGGCGTGGTGGCGCATGCCTGTAATCCCTGCACTTTGGGAGGCTGAGACAGGAGAATTGCGAGTTCAAAGCCAGCCTCAGCAACGGCAAGGCGCTAAGCAACTCAGTGAGACCCTGTCCCTACATAAAACACAAAATAGGCCTGGGGATGTGGCTCAGTGGCCGAGTAGCCCTGAGTTCAATCCACAGTACCAAAAAAAAAAAAAAAAAAAGAGGTGCTTCATGAGAGAAATGCAGGTCATCACTGGCCAGATGAGTGTCTGTGGCCACTGCGAACTAATCTCTAGTCAGCTACCAGCCATTACCCTCTTATAATGGTAGAAACTTAGTAGGTGCTGCTCTGTGCCTGGCACACTGCCCTCAACCGCTTTTCAAGTGTCTCCAGCTTGCATTAATTACATCAACAAACATTTTCTCTGCTTTTACTTAGTCAACTCCTGCAGTACACAGTTCTATATAAATGAACTAGTTAGGAATGTCAAAAATGTTAATAAATAAAAAAGGATTTAATATTAGAAACAAGACATAGTCTGTTATTCAGAGTCACACGATATCTCATTTAGAGGATGTTAAATTATATATCTTAAAAACTCAGTGCTCCAGAATGCTTTTTACAATTGATTCCATTTGAGAAACAGAATAAAAATGGGCAATAGACACAACTTCACATAATAATCTGGTTAATAGTCAAAAATTATCATGATGTTTTTCAGATATTTCTTTGTGGCTAATTAGCCACATACTGGAGGATGAACCAAAATTCAGATGTGCACAGTCCAGGAAGCCTCCTAACAGAATGGGTGCTCTCAGGGATCTTCCTTCCCTCAGTGAAAGACACGAGCATGGGCCTAGGGTTAAGAGCTTTGCCAGAAAGTACATGCCTGACTTCTTACACAGTCTGCTAGCAGCATCAACTATCAAACCACTTGCTCCTCTTTGCAAGAGGTGTTCCTATAGAAGGTCCCAACAATTTCCGTTTATATTGTTCGACCAACTGGTTGAAGTGGATTTCTGTCTTATTTTCCTTAGCTTTTTTCCTAGGTACCTACAAAGGAAAGGAAAGAAGACACAAGATAATCAGTTTCAAACATTAAATATCACCTTACCCTTAGGTCACCTAACAGAGAAAATAAGGAGCTACAGAGATCATATCCCACCAGAAAGAGGAAGACTTTCGGAGAGACCCTTAAAGAGAAAAGCTCAAAGGGAATCATCCCTTGGTCAGAACAACAGCACATGGGAGCAGGGGTCAACTGAAGTGCTGAGTGTCCTGGAGCCTCTCCCACTCTAGCTCCCACTCACTCACTTTAACCTCAACACAGTCCAGAGTGCAGACATTCTTGTTTACTCCTGCCCTCACCAAGAATATCACTTAAGGGATTTCAGAGATAGACCTCTATAATATCATGTGACACAGCCTGAAATTTCCCAGAAACAAATTTCTTAAGTAGGATGAGAAATTAATGCTTCCTTTAACCTTAAAAGAAATGGAGTAGGGAAGGTAGAAAAAAGTTTGACCTCAAATGTTCAAGAACACAGGATCATTATTTTCCACTAAAAGAACTAGGGCTCCTTAGAAAAATGGCTAATGCCAAGACTGAGAAAAAAGCATATAAGACAGATAAGGTCACGTCAGATGGACTCAGGAGCCAATCTGAAGGGGCTTCTGCAGGCCTATGACAGGATGAGAATAATAATAGCACTGTACTGAAACACATCAAATATATGGAAACCAAGAATTCCAAAATACTAAAAAAATCTTATTGGTCACCATAGGAAGTTGGTAGGGCAATAGCTTGTAACTCTGCAAACCAATAGAGAGAGAAAATAAAAATATGAGCATTTACTCTACCTTTCTCATACAAACAGTTTTGGTGGTAACCCAAAAATTCTGTCTACAATTTGCAATGCAAAAGGGTTGAATGGATTAGAAAATCATTTTTTTGCAACCCATAATGAAATAATGGGTCTATATAGCACTCACCAATGGTGGCTAAAAATATAGGTAAAAGGTTGATGGGAGACTTTATAAATCGAGGTACATTTCTTACATTTACTGACCAATCTCCACATCACTAAAATGGGGCAACCAAGTATGATGTGCATGATGCAAGGAAGCACACAGCACCACCCATGAAATACATTTGTCAAGAAAACTGAACTTGAGCTCTTTGGTCACAGCAGCAAAAGGGAGACAATGAAGGGAATGTCATCATTTGGAAAGTAATAATGCACACAACACTGTGCTGCCACTGGGGCTCTAAGGCCCATTACCTTTAGAAATTAACCTGTGGCAAATACGGCTACCCTGCCAAGCACACGACAAAGTATAACTAAAGTGCCAACACTAAAAGAAGAAACACCACTGGGACTGGTCTAATGAAGCACCTAAAAATCACATACTACAGATTCAGGCATGGATTCCGTGAAGGAACAACTCCTAAACCCTAGAGGGCAGCTATTGCAGCATCCGTTTCATCTTGAGAGTTTCAATGATTAGCCAACCAATAAATGTTCTGGTCTTTAAAAAAGGAAACTGAACTTGAGCCGCGACACCTAACTATCAGTTGAAAGGCAATATGTGTAGTCACGGGGACAAGTTCAATGATACCACAAGGAAGCAGCTAAACACAAAATGAACTATATTTTAGGGCAAATAACCTGTATTCTCCAAAAAATTAACAGCATGGAAAAAAGGGACATGGTAAGAAAGAGTGGCTATTATAGGATAAAAAAAGATTGAAGAAATACAAAACCCAAAGGTAACATGAACTTTGTTGGATCCTGACTGAGACTATCCAAGCATAAAAAAAATTTTTGAGACAATTAGGGAAATTTTAGTATGGGCTATGCATTAAATGATATTAAGAGGTTCTTGTTAATTTCAGCAGATGTGACAGTGCTGCACAACTGCTCCAGAATACATTTGCTCAACTAACCCACATATGAGAGTGCTGCCAGCCGGGGAGCCTCGCCATACCAAGGTGTATGCCCTGCAGAACTCACCTGCTTGGAAGACAACTGCTTTTTCTCTTGCTTCCACTGGTTTTTCTGAGACTTTGGCTTCTTGAGAGGAAGGGATTTCACTTTACCTTTGTCCCGCAACCTGAAATAAGATGGCCAAATGTCACCCCAAGTCGTTCCTCTAATTGGCACTCCTGGGCTGAGTCTCAGAGATAAATTCCTTTTTTATATGGACTCTTTCTAGGCCCAGGATAAGTTAAGTCACTCTAAAATGGGATACTGGAACAGATGATCTTAAGGCTCAACATTTGTGTACTTACTGGGTTTTTATTGTTGCTGTTTAAATCATGGGAATGACAAAGACCTTCATTTACTTACCAAATATTTTATAAAGATCTATATTTACACATAGCACTAATTTAGCACCCTAAACAGAAGTTACAGGTGAGCTTCAAGCATGTGGCTTCAGCTGACAGAGCTGGCCATCTGGACAGGAGGAAGCTCTTCAAAAGAGAAAAATGGCACAAAAGCCTGCCCTGGAAGGCTCCTCTGAGGCTCCCTCTGCCATCTGATCCAAGGGTAACATCTCTTCTGGTGTAGACTTATGTGTGAATCCCATGTGGAACCAGCACAGCAGTAAGAATTTCTTTCATCCAAACAAATGCTACAAAGGGGAAAAGAGCTACACAAAAACAAATGTGCCCAAAGCTGCCCTGTTCCATGCCAACCTCCTGCATCTCACCTAATTTTGGGGCCTTGGTGTGAGGGGAGCACCAGGACCTTTCTTCTCTTCTTTCCATCAGGCAGCTCCACCTGCTCCACTTCAGCCTTGGTCTGGAACCCTGTCCACGAGGTAGAGCCTGACTTTCCTTTCTGTGCTGGGGGTTTCTTGCTTTGTTCCTGTGTGTGAGTCTGAGCTGCCTTCTGTTGCTTGTCTTTACCAGGCTCTTTTTGCTCCTTTTGGGGCTTACCAGTTGCAGGCTTCAAACTCATTTTTTGCTGCATAAAACAAGAAATTGCCATCTGGTTTCTGGATGAGGTTTGTTTGCTGGAAATACTCAGCAGAAGTGGAGCTTTATGTGAGTTTCGTGGAAGAAGGGGAATTTTCCCCTACACAGTTGGAGACTACAGAAAAGTGAGTACAAAGCAGTTCACAAGCCCTGCTATAGTAACAGATAGTTACTGGGTGGGGGACACAAAATAACCATTACCCTTCCCATAACAAAAATAGGCATAGAGTAACTTGCCCAAGAATCAAAAGGGACAAGTACAAAAGGGGTAACACACACAGAAGACAAATACTAGGAAAAGAAAGAAAGCAACAGAAGAAATATTTACAGTAGTAGAGGCTAATAAGAATTTCAAAGAATTAATGACAGACCCCAAACCACAGATATAGAAGCTGAGAAAAAAACAAAAAGGTAATTACTCCCAAATCCACACCTATGCATATCATAGTCAAATTGTAAAAAATCGAAGATAAGATCCTGAAAGAAGTCAGAGGGGGGGAAATCTTATATGTAGAGGAACAGGGTAAGATTACACTGAATTTCTCTCCAGAAATCATGTAAGCATGAGAAGAGTAAAGTAGGATATTTAAAGTTCTAAAGGAAAATAATACCAACATAGAACTATGTATCCAACAAAATGATCTTTAAAAGTGAAGAGAAATAAAGACTTTCTCAGACAAACAAAAACTCAGGAAATTTGTTACCAGGAGACCTACATTGTAAGAAATGCTAATCAAATTTCTTCAGTGAGAACACAGGTCAGGAACTCAGATCTACATAAAGGAAGAACATCAGAGAAGGCATAAAGGAAGTAAAGAAAGAGGCTATGGATTCCAAGGAAGACATAAGGGTTAATACAGATTTATTTGTAATTAAGTCAAAGAAAAAGAAGATTCAAGAGAAATTAATGTAACAACAGGAGTTTGCTATTATGCTCTTTTACCTTAAAAGATCCAGATAGGTACACTGTTACAACCAACATTGATTACATGCCAGTCTATTTCGAAATAGTGAGGCTACAGATAGAATAAAGTATCTACATGAGATTAGAGACACATACACAAATAAAGCAAAGCAAAAAAAACAAAACCATTTAAGAAAGTTCATCAGAGTCCAAGTAATGAGGGTTTATATTAGAGGTAGGAGAACACTACTTATTTGATCTGAATATGGAAATAAGAAGTATCTGTTTTGAATTAGGGTTGAAAGGGAAATTTTTATACAGAAAGAGCAATGCACATTAAGTGTAGGCAAAGAATAATGTGAAAAAACAAAGCCAGTAACTTCAGAGTCACTTCTCAAGCAATGGCTAAAGGCAGCTGACAATTCTACCATATGGAATAACAAAGTTAACCTGAACAATAACCAGATCCCAAGTTCTCCAACCCACAGTCATTGTCTTAACCACTGAAATTGCTCATCAGTCATGCTCTTGGTACAACCACAAAGTCTATGAATGTTCACTATATTTACAAACTAGGGTATGATATTGACAAGAGCTAAAAGAGTTATGGAATCCAGAATAACCTGGCCCTCTATGTCCTGGGAGAAGAGGGGCAAGAGAATGACAATACAGTAAGGTAGACAATGACATGTTATCATCTCATTTAATCCTCACAGCCAAGAGAGGCAGATATTGTTAACCTCAGATTCTGAGGGATAATATTACCAAGGAATATACAGCAAGAAAGGGGCAACATTAAAGTTTGAACACAAGTGTGCCTGTTTCCAAAGTCTCTGATCTTGCATCTACCATGCTAGATTAAAAACAATTCTAAAACCATCAGGCATCATTTCTGGAGCTATCTAAGAAAAAAGAATTCTGGAAGGGACAGCTGAAACCTCTATTAGTATAAAATCCTAACAACATCCATTAGTTTTGACATGTCCCACACAACCCTATACATAAACTATTGACTGCTCCTTCCACCCTTCTTCTGTGGAGTTACCATAAGACAGGCCAGCAGAGAAGAAAATGGCCTGAAGAGCCTTAGGGAACTGAAAGTAAAGGGTGAATAACCTTAATTAGGCTGAGAACTGCTCTAAGGGAACAGAAGCACAAACTGAACAAAATTGAAGTTTAAATAACTATGTCCTTAAAAAAAATTTAAATAAATTTTTACCAGACTGCGCTGGATCCTTAATTCTTTCATTTTAAGTTTCCTTCGATCTTCCAAAGAGAACTCCACTATTGGTCTCTGTGTCAGAGGGAGACAGAACGACATTCATTAGACTTTTTTGGTTTTGAGTGCTGGGATTGAACCCAGTGCAAATTTAGACTTTGATCTGTGAGTGGAATTACCCACCCCCACAAACCAGAGGTTACTGCTCACTTCCTCTACTTAAAGGTAAGGGGCCAGTTCTCCAAGTAGTCTATCCAGTTTAGAGCTCCTCATAATCATTTTACCACCTGGAATCACCACTCACACCTCCTCCTCCACCCCATCTACTAGCTATTCTTTTCCACAGGTGGCCCTGAGGAAACGAGTCTCCCTGGAGGATGATGAGGCTTACCTTCTGAGTACCAAAGATTTCTGGATTGTTGTTGATGTGGCGGAGGGCTCTCAGGGCATGCTCATGCTCCTGGAACTCTGCAAAGGCATAGCCCAGGGACTGACCCTTTGTTTTTCCATGGACTCCTTTAAGGTCTCGCATCACCCTACACTATGAGTTGAATGAGAAAAAGCAGCAGTAATTACTTAATGATAATCCTTGCCTGACATGAACTTTAACAGATTCAACTAAAAATGAGCTTACAGGCTGGGAGTATGAATCAGTACAGTGCTTATATAGCATGAAGGCCCTGAGTTCAATCCCCAGTAACATACACAAAAAAAGAAGAAAATCAGTTTATGGGAAGAGAATCTTCATTTATGCTACCATCACAAAAAACATACTGAAATAATACTTCTGAGTGTCCATCTAATTAGAATACACCCACTGCGAGCACAGATTATTTTCTTGTTTTCTAAGAGTTTATAGACATCAACACAGACCCACAAATAAGCACATAAATACTAGAAAATTTGCTAAGGAAAATTTATAGTAGCTAACTATTCACAATATACACAAGCTGAGAGGCATATGGCCCTCTACACTGTATAATAATTTATCACTGTGAATGGAAAACTGTCCATAGATCTCATCACTAAAGAAAGGCTCCAGAAGCTGGGTGCGGTGGCTCAAGCCTGTAATTCCAGCACTTAGGGAGGCTGAGACAGGAGAATCGCGAGTTCAAAGCCAGCCTCAGCAATGGCAAGGTACTAAGCAACTCAGTAAGACCCTGTCTCTACATAAAACACAAAGTAGGACTGGGGATGTGGCTCACTGGTCCAGTACCCCTGAGTTCAATCCCCAGTACCAAAAAAAAGAAAGAAAGGCTCCAGAGGGGCTGGGGTTGTAGCTCAGTGGTAGAACCCTTGCCTCACATATGTGAGGCATTAGGTTCGATCCTCAGCACCACATAAAGGTATTGTGTCCATCTACAACTAAAAAACAAACACAAAAACAAAAATCCCTTCAATAAAAGGAATTTATTGAAGGAAAGAGGGAAGGCCTGGTGGCTTTGGGTGAAAGACATTTTGGTATGAGAAAGCCTTCCCAACTTGTGGCCTCACAAATACAGAAAGAAGTTTCAGCTCTCTGCTTGGAGTCAGATCCTCTCTGGCATGATTTTTCCCTAAATTCTTAAGCAAGATGTGGTAGGCACTGGAGCACTGAAGTACGGTGCTGTCATTCCCTTGTAATGGAGAAGCCTAAGTATTGGGGACACATGGATTCTTTTTTTAGTTGTTGATGGATCTTTTTATTTTATTCATTTATTATTTATATGTGGTGCTGAGGATAGAACCCAGTGCCTCACACATGCTAGGCAAGCGCTCTACCACTGAGCTCCAGCTCCAGCCCCAGGGACACATGAATTCTATATTTGATTTATGTCCAGTATCCACTCTGTACCTAGACACTACTGTGTGCACCAGAAGGGAATCAAGAGAAGCATACAATGAGTTCCTGTCCTCAAGATGCTTACTGTCTTACTGAGACACCATACTTATATAAACCAAAGAATTAAGAGAAAAATTCAATATAATGCACACATTATAGAAAACAGAGATTTCTCTTGAAGTTCTCACAGGTTTTAAATATATAGACACTAAGTACTGTGGAAGTTGATGTGAGGTTACTGGCATGGACCCCTAAGCCAGTAACACTTTCAGCAGTTTTACTAGGAATGTTGGTGAGATGTATGCTGATATGTTCACATTTTCTCATGTCATTTCCCAATACTAATACATACATTGTAAAGAGGCTTTCAGTGATTAGAAAAACAGTTTATGGTGATAAAACAGAGCAAAGCAGACCTCAAATATTGGCCATGGTACTTTTTAAATAAATACTAATGAAAAATTATTATGTGCTATACCAAGGATTGGGGATAACAATAGCCCTCGAAGAGTTCAGTCTGGTTTTTCAGGCCAGTGTTAACAGTAAGTCCTATGAAAGAGACACAGAGGAGAGGATTCAGCACTCATGTGGAATTGAACCAAGACCTAGTGTGATCTGTTGAAGACATGCATGGTCCCCTGTGCTCACCATGGGGTGCTGGGGACTCTTACCATTGAATAAGACCCTAACTGGTAATAAAATGCTCTTCTAAAGAGCAAAGCACACAAAATTATTTTCTCTGCAAGAAAACTCACATTACAGCACCCAATATAATGCTGAGCACATAACAAGCATTTAATAAATGCTTGCTAAATCAATTCACAAGGACAGAGACTTCCTCACATTCTGCTATAATTTGGTCAGATGTGAAAGACAGTTCTCAGAAGACAGACAAAACAAAACGACTGCTGAATCCAGTCTTGCATGCTGACAATGTGTCCAAAAGAAAATCTGTTGATATGCCAGTATCCTAGTCAGAAATAGTCAATAAACCCAGGATGAGAATGGAAGTTCTGAATGCATGGGGCAACTCTCACCTCCTTGATGCGCACCCCCTTCTCCCCTCTAGTAGCATTCAGCAGCAGCTTCCTGAGCCATTTGTCATCCACAGCCTTTGGGAGATTATGCAGGCAAAGCCTGGTCCGGGAAACAAAGATATTCTGGTCCTTGAGTTTCTGATGCTTCAGTAGCTCGAACTAAAAAATTACAAATTGTTAACAGTAGTACCCACCCTTTAAAAAGGCAGGCGTAAATTCTATAGATGGAAAGAACCACAATCCTCATCCCACAATCACATATAGAAAAAGGAAGAAAACTGACAACCTACAGCTTTATAATGCCCAGCACAAGAAAAGAAAGGTTTAAGGAGGCTAGACAATAAGTAGGTAGTGGTAAGATCATGGGCTCTAGAGTCAGATCTAGAAAGCTAGAAACTAGAAAGCTGTCCAACTGCAGAAAACACATGAAACTTTCAAGACTCAATTTTTCATTCACAAAATGGAACTGCAGATAAAATATAGTATGAATCTCTCAGCATTAACATGAGACCAAAATTACATCTTATACACACACACACACACACACACACACACAAATCCCTGGTTCAAAATGTTGCCCAGAGCAAAAAGGATAAATATTGTGGCTAATGTCTATGCCCAGTACTCATCTACCCACTAACTCAAACTAATTATCCAGTGCTTCCTTCCAAAAAGAAATGGGACTTACTTAAAGCATAGAATGTTGTCTTGTCTCAACTCTGCCACCCTGAGGCAAAGACATATCCTTGATCACAAAAGCGAATTCTGCTCTTACAGCAATTCCCTCAACTACACTGCCAGGAACAGCAGTTCCCTGGGTGACTTGTCTATGAAACAAAATGAAGGATGACATTTTCCTGCTAATTTGTTTTTTTAAACTAGGTTAGTAGGAAAAAAAAGCTCTCAGTTAATTTTTTTTCTTTTATCAAGTCTTCTCAGTCCCATTGTTTCTTGTTTGGTAAAGGTACATACAGACTGCAAAATAAACAAATACTCTGAAAATGAATATTAAACAGACATCTGAAGAGTCTATAACGTCTAAGTTCAACAGACTATTTTTCTCCCAGGAAAAGCTGTGCCTGCTGTGAATTTATAATGACTACATATAATCCAGTGAACTTTTCACTGGGTGTAGAGCTAACTTTTAAAATTAGCTCTAAATTTAAAATGTCATTATTGCATTATAATTAGAAAAGGGTATACCATGTTCCCCCAAATTCCAAGAATTCTTGATGTTCACTACCAAAAAAACTGAACACTAGAACCTGTGCACACTGAAAAAAAGAAACAATTCTTCTGGTTGTTATTACATCCTTACCTCTGTTCACTATCTCCTGAACTTAAAGGTTTCATAGCTAATTCTGTTAATGGTTATTTTTTCGAGGAGGGGGGTTAGTTACGGGGGATTGAACCTAGGGGCTTTTAACCACTGAGCCACATCCCCATCCCTTTCTGTTTTTTACATTGAGATAGAATCTTGCTATATTGCTGAAGCTGGCCTTGAACTTGTGATCCTCCTTTCTCAGCCCCAAGTTGCTGGAATGACAGGCATGTACCATCACACCCATCTATCAATTAATAGTAGAAAATCCTATAATATGGATTTTTCCTACAACAATTTTAAAAACTGGAGTTATCAACCCCTCCCCACTGACATCTTAGCTGCTCCTTCCAAAACCCACATCTCCTTCCTATCTTAATACTCTAACCCATACAGCTCTTCCTTTCTGATGCTATTCTACAATTATACACAGCCCTAGCCTCTACATGTCTACTGCATCATCCAGAAGTGTGCTTCTCAGTGGATGTTTACTGATGAGAAACCAGGAAAACAAAAATAATCCAGTTATTACAATGGCATATAATTCGGTATCCAATAATTGTTTTTGACTGACTTTAAGCCATGGAACCTTATAAGTAGGCTGACGCCTAATCTACTTACCCGTTCTCGTTTGGCCATATCAGCAGCACTCACACCCTCAGCAGCCTTCGTCCCAGCACGGATCACTGCAGAAAGAGGGAAAAAGGCCAAGACATCACCAAGGGAATTTTCACTGAGCAACAGGAGGAATGTGATTTGAATGATGCAAACTCTGTACAGGGCCCAGAGGACTGTGTTGGCTAGAACATGTTATCATTTGGTTAGGTCCAAAAATAGGCTACAGGGCTAAGTTCTGGACTTAGAGCTGCTCTTAAGGACTAAAACTCTCAATATTTTGTGATTTTGTTCTTTTCCTTTTCTCCCTTCAAAGAAGTTTCACATATATTCACAATACTACCTGAAAAAACCTGGAGGAAGTTCTGAATATAAGTAATACAATGTAAGCGTTAGGAATGCAAAATGTTCCACCTAAAACGTGCCCCTTAAACTTATCTATACTTAGGGGCCATCACTCAGCAGTGAAATAAGCCAGTCTAGAGAACATACCCATTGTTACATAGGCCTAGGATCAAAGGATGAGAGCCTAACATTACTAGTTGGGACTATGCAGGAGGCAGGCTGATAAATACTGTGTGACCTAGAAAAATGGGATTTTTTTTAACTTAATGCTAATTTCTGGTTACCTTCCTGACATTAAAGGAAAGGTACTGGATGTCCACTTTAAATCCATGAATAATCCAAAAGAGCAATTAGTCATAATATTCAACGCCTTCAGAACACATCTTGTTAAAAATGATGACAAGGGGTTAGGGACATAGCTCAGTGGCACAGTGCTTGCCTAGCACATGTAAGGCCCTGGGTTCAATCCTAGCATCTAAAAAAACAAACAACAAAATGATGTCAGGAAGCAAAGGGGCTGAGGTTATGGTGCAGTGATACGTGCTCACCTAGCACAAGTGAGGCACTGGGTTCGATCCTCAGCACCACATAAAAATAAAATAAAGATATTTAAAAAAAAAATAAGCAAAGACAGTTTAAGTTTTTCCTCCCTCTTTGCCTTGTCAATCCTCCTTCAAAAAAGTCTAAAGGGAACCAGGCAGAAAAGAGAATGGGATCGGTTAATTCACAAAATGGGTGAAGTTTTTCTAACAGAAAACCACATCTAGTAAGGTGAAATGACAATATACTATTAAAATGGATTTTTTTTTTTAATGTGCCCCAAAATACAACTGTTGTATCACTGTCATGGCATGGAGCCAGATACTCAGAAGCCTGGTTCATATCTCCTTTCCACTACTCACAGCCTTCTCGGGCCAAGTAGAGGTTCCGGGTTCCAGTTGGCTTCTTCACCTTCTTTGTCTGAAGCTTTGCGGCCTCATCACGGGTCACAGCCAAGTCAACCTTGAGCTGCCGGCCATCTAGTTTAAGGCCACCACCCTGCAACAGATTGCAACGCTCTCTTTACATACACAACAAGCAGAAATTGAGCACTTGACAAGGAACACCAAGGAAGGGAACCAGCAAACCCTAATTATATTGTGGAAGCCAAGTCCCAGGATATTTCACCCCAGCTGTCTACAAATGGATCCTTGCCCCTCTCAATATTTAATGTAGCTATATAAAAGGTCATGTGTATACTGAGGGCAGTCAACAGTAATGCATTTACTTTAGGGGAGTTGATTAATTCCACAGTAAGCCAAAATAGAGTAAAATGATCTGCAATCAGGTATATTTTTAGTATTCTGAAGAAAGTTAGTAAAACAGTAGTAACTAGAAAATTTAAGGGATAATGACAATAACTTATCTCAAAACAATACATATTTGGTTACATAACACAGAAAGATTCTCAATCATCCACACACTTTCTCAAACATGTATTCCACTTCATAGATTATCTTAGTACCTTCATGTCACAGTCTTTCATGTCATCAGCCTAGGATAGAGGCCACACAGACAGCAACTGATAAACATCAGGAAAATTATTATACCCGTTTCCTCACCTAAGAAATATGGATAAGGGTGGGATTGTAGCTCAATGGTAGAGCACTTGCCTCGCATATGTGAGGCACTGGGTTCGATCCTCAACACCACATAAAAATAAATAAAGATATTGTGTCCATCTACAACTAAAAAAATATTTAAAAAAAAGAAATATGAATAATAATCCTATTTATCTCATGGGGCTAATACAATGATTAAATAAGGTAATGCATGTAAAGTTCAGTGCCTAACACATCAAGTACTCAACAAGTGCTAGCTTTATTATCATTATCATCATCATTAACAAAAATAATGAAACTTTGTGTAAACACCAGAGCTTGCCCCTAGGAGTCACTATCTCCTACATTACAGGGTAAAAGAAAAGCCTTCCTTACCTCAGTCTCTGGAGAAGCAGCTACAAGGCATTTCTGAGCTGCTTCTTGGGTCATAAACTGAGCAAATGCACAACCTACACAAAGACACAAAATTAAGTAAGATCCCAAATTTCCATGGCCCACCAGTAACCAAAGACAATACTGAAAATGGCCACAACCTGACACAGAAAGGGAGAAAGAAACAGCATCCATTTATTAAGTACCAAAACATTGATACTAAGTCAGTGAAGGTCAAAATCAAATACGAGAGAGCACATATATTCTCAATGAAATTTTATTACTTCCTTCATCTTCTTTAATGTATCCTAGAACTTTAGTCTCAACACCTTTCTCCTTAATAATATCCACATAAAATGGCAGAGAAATTCCAGGTAAACACTTAACTCAGCAGACTTACTGAGTGTCTAGTAGAGGACTAAAAGATGAAGCAGGAACCACTTAACCCTGAAAATAATTACACCTCACTATCTTAGTCATTTGAGAGGTATCATATCTATCTCCTGGAGTAAAAGAGGCCTCCAACATGAATATCCCAAGAAACCAGAGCCCGTAAGCTCAATTCTTGGCCATGCTCTAGAATCTCCATAAAGTATGCCTTTCATTGGTTAGATAAAGGGCCATCAGCCCGAATTTCTACTACTGACATAAAGCAGCTTTTTATAAGCAAAGAAAAAAAAGAAACACAGCCTTCGTATTTTTTTTTTTATTTTTTTAGTTGTAGATGGACACAATACCTTTATTTTACTTATTTATCTTTATGTGGTGCTGAGAATTGAACCCAGGGCTTCATACATGCAAGGCAAGTGTTCTATCACTGAGCCACAACCCCAGCCCAGCTTTCATATTTTGTTAGCACTTTTTAAAACTGTAAATATTCTCCATGTATGAAAACACTACCATATTTTCTAGAGCCAGTGGAGCATTATCTTCTGCCTGCGATAGGAATAAATGGCAGCAGACTAACTGAAAGGACACAACTGGCAAGCCAACCCAAGGGTCACCATTCAGTGAGGCTTTCTCTGCCTCCTACAGACAAAGCTGATTGCTCCTACTTCTGTGTCCCCATCCCCTTCTGTCCTCCACTCACATCTCTCTTACAGCATTGGTCAGGTGGCATCTTCCCAAACACAATGAACATCTTAGGACCAAGAACCACTACCATAGTGCACAGCATTAATAAATACCCAACAAAGAAACAAATACAGTTGGACTTCTATATCATGAGTTCCACATCAGTGGAGTCAACTGACCAAGAAACAAAAATATTTTGGGGAACAATGTCTATACTGAACAGACTTTTTGCTTGTTGTTCCCTAAATTATACAGTTTAATAACTATTCACATAAATATATTACTTATAATTAGGTATTATAAGTAAACTACAGATCATTTATGATATAGAGGATGCAAATACTGTAATATACAGATTATATGCAAAGATTATATCATTTTTTATAAAAAACTTAAGTACCCACAGATTCTGGTTTATGCCATAGTCCTGAAACTAATCCCCCAGAGGTACTTTAGAACAAATGTAATGGAAGAAATATGGGGGGAAAGATTTCTTACAGGCATATTGACCTAATCATCCAATATAGGGTACTTTTCTGTCTCTCTCAATTAAGCACTGGGCCACATCCCCAGCTCCCCGCCCCCACTCCTTTTTTTTTTTTTATTTTGAGACAAGGTCTCATTAAGTTGCTCAAGGTCTTGCTAAGTTGCTGAAGCTGGCTTTGAACTCGCAATCCTCCTGCCTCAGCTTCCCAAGCCACTGGGATGATAGACATGCACCACTGTACCTGGCAGTTCTTTTTTTAAAAAAAAATTTTTTTGTAATCACAGATGGAGAGAATGCCTTTATTTTTTTATTTCTATGTGGTGCTAAGGATCAAAGCCAGTGCTTTACAAGCAAGCATTATGCTACTGAGCTACAGCCCCACCCGGTACTTTTCTCTTAATAAGGATTCTGTCAGTACAGGAAATGTCCAGGGTCAGTACTGGGTTCAGTCTTAACATTTCCCTAAAAGTCTACAGACAATATTTAGCTCTTCTAAGCAATGAAATGGCATGTTGAGAGGGATACACTGTAGGAGGAGCACAGGTTATCTGAATAGGCAGAACAAGTATCAGAAAAATTTAGTATGAAATAGGAAAACACAATACATTAAGAAAAAAAATTAAGGGGCTGGGGCTGTGGCTCAGTAATAGATCGCTTTCCTGGCAGATGTGAGGCATTAGGTTCGATCCTCAGCACCACATAAAAATAAAGATATTCTGTCCATCTACAACTAAAAAATAAATATAAAAAAAATAGAGATGCTGTGTTTATCTACAACTAAAACAATATTTAAAAAAAAAGAAAAAAATTAAAATTATGCTTTTAAGATCATTAACTCTGTTAACATTAATAATCCAAAAGACATATAGTAAATCAATTGTAAACTACATTCTGAAAATATCAACCAACATACTAGTGCACTCAAGAAGGGATAAAAGATATTGGACATCATAAAAGTAAAGCAATATCATATCTGTACTTGGAACATTCTAAGTAATTCTAGCTGCCCATTTTTAGAAAAACATACTGGAAATGAAGAAGGTCCAAGAAGTATAACTGAAGTATCTAAGTGGTTGCTCTAGTTGAACCCATTCATTTTATAGATAAAAAACTAAAGCCCACAGTGGTTAAATGATTTGCCCCAAATCACCCAGATTGGGCTGGGAGGTAGGGATCACCCAGCTGGTCTGTGGCATAGCTGGGATTACATTCCTAATCTCCAGGGAGCTGTTTAGTTCTGTCTTGTTTACATTTCTTCAGCTGAGTAAAAATAAAAAATGATCACCTTATCAATTTGGAAAATAAGGTTTAGACTGGGTATTCTTTTTTTTAAGTTGTCAATGGACCTTTATTTTATTTATTTATATGTGGTGCTGAGAATTGAACCCAGTGACCCATACATGCTAGGCAAGCACTCTACCACTGAGCCACAACCCCAGTCCCAAAACTGGGTATTCTTAATCCATGATAATTTCTACAGAGACCACACCCCTCAGAAGTAAAGTATTTTGGGCAGGGGAAAAGAGTTTCTAGCTTTTGCTAGATCTCAAAAGAATCAAGAATCAGAATAAATTAAGAATTCAGTGCTTTAGAAGAATGAATGCAATCCATGAAGTCAAAGATCAGAATGGGTTGAAAATGCTTACCTAACAGCAGTGTACTAGAATAAGAAGTGGTCAACCCTTGGAGTACAAAATAATTTCAGGGAGAAAAAAAAAACCTCAGGCAGCACTCCTGCTATATAGTTTTCTTTCTGACTGTTGCCATGCAACAGAGTTTCTCTGTTAGCTGCCATTTCTAACAAAAGGAGGGGGAGCTGTACTTTCAAGTAATGTGGAATGATAAATACCCATGAGATGTTATCATATTTGAAATGCAAAGGAGAACAACAAATGGAATTCATTACCCTAAAGTAAATAAGCAAGGGCTTTAAAAGCTTGTATAAAATTATGGCTGGTAGCACCATTAAAGATACTGTTGACATCATGGAAGATAACTTCAGAACATCGTTGGGCTTAAGGAAGCCGGGCCGGGACAGATTGAATGGCACACATTATGCCTTCATGTGACTTAGTCAACATTCATAGCAATGGTAGCAACCCTTTTTGGGCATGGCCAGTGGTGGCAAATACCTTTAGAATGCTCTGTGTCTGGATGCAAGACAATGCGGACATATTTAAGATCTCCAAATTGCTGGAGGAGCTCTCCAAGTTCTTCTTCCTCTGAGTCAAAGGATAGGTTTCTATGGAAGACAACCAGAAGGTCACAAAAAAGGTCAATTACAAAGTGAGATCTTGTTTTCCACTACAAAATAAATGAATCAGACATTTACAGGGGGAGAGGGAGGGAGGGGCAGAGAGAGGAACATGGCCTGAGCCCTTGCCTCTAGTGCATCTCTGACAGTTTCCTCACTTGTGCAAATGAGAAGCTCCAAGAACTACTTTAGTCCATGGAAAAAAATGAACACAATTGCTCACAACCATCCTTCCTTGTTTAGAAATAACACCAAAGCAGCCAGGCACAGTGGTGCATGCCTATAATCCCAGCAGCTCAGAGGCTGAGGCACGAGTATTGAGAGTTCAAAGTAGCTTCAGCAAAAGCGAGGTGCTAAGCAACTCAGTGAGACCCTGTCTCTAAATAAAATACAAAATAGGGCTGGGGATGTGGCTCAGCGGTCAAGTGCCCAAGCTTAATCCCCAGTACCTGCCACCTCCCCCCCAAAAAAGATAAGAGCACCAATACAGAAGGGTGGCCTCCAATAACCAGGCTTCTGCAATATGATTCTGCTCCCTTGGTCCCAAGGGACTTTCTTACATCAATCAGATTCTCTAGTGCAGTTTGAAACTTAAATAGACACATACAAAGACTTGAATTCAATTCAAAATAGCAGTACCCCACCCAAGGAAGATTTCCACGGTACTATAAATCTTCTACAAGGTGACCTAGGTGGTAGTTACATGAATATATGCACGTGAAAATTTTCATTGAGATGTATACTTAAGAGTAATGTACTTCTCAGAACAAATGTTATACCTATTTTTAAAAAAGGCAGTGTTGCTAGAGAAGAGACCCAAAGACTACAGCAGCAAGGTCCCAGGACTACCCAGATTCTCATTCCCTTCTTGAGGTCCACTCTTTGACAACTTTGATTCTATAAGCCACCCCTGTGTTTATCCCACAAACTCTCTTATTCACTTAAGATGGCCAAATGAGTTTCTTTTACTATAACAAAAAGGCTCACAGCAGTCTAGTGAGAAAAATCATCTTTTCTGGCCCTCTCATCCCCAGATTAGACATTTTTTCCTTCTGTGTTACTATGAAACCTTGGTTTCTGTTAAAATTTTACAGAAGTCAGAAAATCCTTCAAAATAACAAAGTATATTAGCTAAGTGCAAAAAATAATAATAATTACATGTTCAGCACCTCTAACCCAAAGACCAATTAACTTTCTGGGCAGTGACATAATGCTCAAAAAGTTCTGGACTCTAGATTTTGGATTAGAGAAAGACACTAAACTGGTAAAATGTATGCAAACATTCCAAAATCTGAAAAACTCAAATTTTTTTTAACATTTCTGGTTCCATGCATTTCAAATGAGGAATATACAACCTGTACTTATATCTTCTGATGGAATTACAAATGTTAGATGATTCTGTTCTCCTACATTTTGATGTAGTATAAAGATTCCTCATTTTTCCAGCTATGTACATCCTTCCAGGGTTAAGAAAAACAGTTTCTTGTGATAGCTACAATTTTATTTCTCTTATACTCAATAAATAACCCCATAACTAATTCTAGTTCATAGAAAATCCAAATAGAAGTTTTCTAAGATATATAGAAGATATATCCATATTATTTCTTCTAATTTACTTCATCATGTGCACCCCACCCCTTTTATATCCTCTTCCACTCCTTTATTTCCCTAAGTTCTTTTATTTCAAATATTTTTTTAGTTGTTGATGGACCTTTATTTATTTATATGTGGTGCTGAGAATCAAACCCAGTGTCTCACGCTTGTTAGGCAAGCACTCTACCACCAAGCCACAACCCCAGCCCTTCCCTAAAGTCTTTATTAACTAAAACACATAAAGAAAAATAATAGAATCCTTGGTATCGAGGTCACAGGCTTCTGAATATAACTTTTCTTCCTTTCTATAATACAAAATTATTTACACGGAAGTTCCAAATTTTGCAGTTTGAAAAAACAGAAGATCTATGGAAAGATGTAATAGTAACATAAGTTACTATTAAGTGAGAAATGGGCATAGCCTGTTTTGGCCAAACTCTTCTTTGTAAAATGTTTATGTGGGCATGTGTGGGGATGATTTCTGAGTAGCAATTAAGGTTTAATTTTTTTTTATCTGCTCATGTATTTCCCAAATGTTCTACAATGAACATATAAGTTACCTACATAACAAAAACAATTTTAAAAGACTATACAGGAGGATAAAATATATACTTCTAAAAGCAGACCCAAATGAGCCTAGTGCACTGGATCTTAGGAAAAGACAAGCCATGCTTGAGGTGAACTGAGGATACCCTGACCTACAAACATGTCAATCTATTGTTGGTAGGGCTGAAATAGCAACAGCAAACATGCAATAAAACCCATCTCTGGGTTTAAAACCCTCACCAACCCTACCACCATCATGTTTTCCTGGAAACAGATAGCATGTCTTACTTATTCTGGACACTGCTTTAAAAGGTAAGGTAGCATGGAGAGAAAAATCATTTGTGACAAGTGGTGTCACCCCAGTACTCCCTCTAAAAGTAAGGCCAAAACCAAGATGTTCCTATAGTTAAAATGCTGATTTGTTCCAAATAATGCCACCCAAATTACAAAGAATGAAATCTAAAGAGGACAAAATATCAGGACCCCTGCTACTCCTTATTTTCTGCTTTACAGTTCGGATTTCCTATATTTCCCATTGTTTGGTACATTCCCAGGATCAGATGTGACATGCTAATGGTCTTCCAGCATCTAACTTTCTGGATTGGTGACATGAATACTGCCAAAAGGAAGCAAGCACCAGAGGGAGCAGGATGGGAGAGGAAGACAGGATGGAGGAGAAAGAAAGAAGAGAGGAAAAAAGAAGAAGGGAGGGGGGAAAGGTGGGTTAAAAAGGAAAAGAAAGAGGGAAAGAAAAAAGAAGAGAGGAGAAATGTCAAGGCAATGAAAACAGCAATTCTCTAGGTAGAAGGCATACCTGATAAAAACAGTTTTCCCTTCACTCACATCAGAGGGTAATTTCCTCTTCTTTTTCTTTGAGACTTGTATAGCTAAGGTAAAAAGAAAAATAAACTGAAAAAAACTAGTGCAAGCCATATAACAAAGGGCTAACTTCTTAAATATATAAAGATCTTGCATAAATTAATAAAAAAACAATTTGAAAGCGAACAAAGGATATGCAACTAAATATATGAAAAGATGCTCAAACTCGAAATTAAGGAAAAATGCAGCACGGGGCTGGCGGTGTGGCTCAGTGGTAGAGCACATGCTTAGCATATACAGGCCCTGGGTTTAATATCCAACACCAAGAAAAAAGAAGAGAAATAGCACAAGAAATGAAAGACTACTTTCACCCATAGATTGGCAAAACCAAAAAGACATGGAATCCAATGTAGTACAAGTGTGAGAAAAATATATTCCCATATACAGCTGTGATAACGTACATTTTCTGGAAATATAAAACATGTAGGATCTTTGAGAAAAAAACATACACATATATTCATACACATAAATATATGCTATATTGTGTGTATGTGTGTGAATGTATGTGTTTTTGCTTATAATACGTTAAACTGTTCTCTAGATACATAAGAAATATAACACTGGTTGTCTCTGGGGGTGTGCCCTAAGTGGCTGAGGATCTAATCATATATACTTGTGTGTACACAGGAAATTTCCAGACAATTACACAAGAAACAACAGTGGTTACTTTGGGAAATTATCAGGAGGAATGGTAAAGAACTTTACTTTGCACATTATACTCTTCTGTACCGTATTTTCTGGCTTGCTCTCACTATCATACATCAGTCCTATAAGTTCTTCAGGTGAAAGAATGGTCAGAGACAGCTGAATCTGGGTTGCAGGATGCAGAGTCTACATGGTCCTTTCAGTGTAAAAGCTTCAATTCTAAGGTGTCTAGATTCCATCTTCATGAAAAATTTTGTTTCCTCAGATTTCTCATATAGTCAAACCAGACTTACAGAAATGGAAGCCAAAGAGTTGAATGAAAATGTCCAAAGAGACAAGCCAAAGGTCCAGTTCTCGGCAATTTTTTTTGTAATGATTCAAAATGATTCCTCAATAAATGAGTCAATTCTCAATCAGGTAGCAATAAGGATTTGTAATTTTTACAAAATAATTGCAGAGGTCCTTAACATGAACTGAACTATGTCCCTCCAAAATTCATATACTGAAGCCCTAATACCCAATGTGATTGTATTGGGAAATAGGGACTTTGGGGAGTTAATTAAAGCTAAGTGAGGACATAAGAAGACAGCCCTAATCCAATAGGTTTAGTGTCCTTGTAAGAAGTGGAAGAAAAGATCAGAGCTCACTATTAAGTGAGAAATGGGCATAGCCTGTTTTGGCCAAACCCACATTGAAGCACACAGGGAAAGGTTATATGAGGCCACAGTAAGACAGTGGCAGTTTTCAAGCCAGAAAGAGAACCTCCCCAGGGACTAAATCAGTCAGCATGTTGATCTGGGACTTCCGGCCTCCAGAACTGTGAGAAAATAAATTTCTCGTGTTTAAGCCACCCAGTCTATGGTATTTTGTCATGGTAGCCTGAGTTCATTATTCAGTCCTATTTATCCAGTTATTCAGTCCTATTTATCCTATTTATCCAGTTATTCATTCAACTTGGGCAATGAAGACATTAGTACCTCAGTATTAAGCTAGGTTTTAAATTGCCCAGGCAAGAATCTTAATCCTCAAATACCCCTTCAAACTCATTTTAAAACCAAAGTGAGGGCTGGGGCTGTAGCTCAGTGGTAGAGCGCTTGCCTAGCATGCTTGAGGCACTGGGTTCGATCCTCAGCACCACGTATAAATAATAAATGAATAAAATAAAGATCTATCAACAACTAAAAAAATATTTAAAAAAAAAAAACAACAAACCAAAGTGAACAATAATGAAACATCAAGCAAAACAACCTTAAGAAGAAAGGAACATAAGGGCTTCCTTTTCAGCATTTAAATATAAATTTGGTTGAACAACTTAGGGTCCTATTTAAAGACAGACCAGGGCAGAAATACTGTAACATTTCTCAGTAACTTATTTAAGGTTTAAAAGCATTTATGAAGACCCAAGCAAACCTTCATCCTCTTTTTCTTCAGCACTGCTATCATTCTGTGCCAATCCCTCTCCACCATCAATGCTCTCTCCGTCCTCCAGGTCACTGTCCTCATCAGAGTTGTCTTCCTCACTACTTTCTTCGGGAGCTGCTCTCTTGACTGCTCTGCAATGACATGTTCGGACCTACAGATCTGAGCTGACTCATGGCCATTCAACTTCATTACGCATGTCAGTTCCAAAAAGACATGAGAATTCTCCCTCTCAGTACAATCCTATGTCTTCCTCTATTGTCTCAGAACAGGCTGGGCTGCTTACCTCTTCTGAATTTGCACATGACTGGTCACTTCTGATTCTTTATTCTCCTCCTCCTCCTCTTCTTCTTCTTCTTCATCATCATCATCATCATCATCACCATCAACCTCAACATCACCTTCATCACCATCATAATCTTCTTCTTCTTCCTCTTTGACCCTGCCATTCTTTTTAATTGGTTCCTGACGTTTAGATTTATGACTCTTCTCCTCATCTATGGAGGAAGATAAAGAAAGTTAGAAATTTCTTTAATATCCAAAACAAGGTTGTTTTAACTGGAACAACTAATACTCCAAGTTTCTAGTTCTCTGGTTTTTCAGAATTTCATATTGTTCTTGACTATATGATAGGCCCTTCATACTTACGAGTTCCATATCCTGAGATTCAACTAAACATAGACCAAAACTACACTTTTTTTTCCTTGTCATTAATTCCTAAATAATTTAGTATAACATCTATTTACACAGCATTACACTGTATTGGGTATTATAAGTAATCTGGAAATTATTTATACTATAAGGGAGGATAATGTAGACTCCATGAAAACCTATATACCATTTTATATAAGAAACTTGAGCATCCCAGAATTTTGGTATCTGAGAAGGATCCTGAAACTAATCCTCCATAGGTACTAAGAGATAATTACATATAAGAAATGAAACTATGAGGTGGAAAACAAAAAAAAGAAAAAGAAAAACAAACCCCTCATCACCCAGATTTCTCTAGAGTTTGTGTCATCTTCAGAAGCCTGAAGGTTAACCTGCCCCAGAATTAGACAACAGCAACTAAGCTTTCCCATACAGCCCACCACTTATACACTACAGCCAGCACAATGCCAATTCAGAGGCCTAGGCACAAACTTCGATCTCAGTGAGATCTATTCTGAAACCCTGGTGGCTTAAAAGCCAACTATTCTCTAAACGAAACTCAAGTTTTAAGTTTCTCTGTTCTTAATGTTTCGTCATTCCTGTGAAAAGTTGGGAAAAGAGAGCAAATAGAGGGAACAATGAACTCGGGCCCTTCTTCACTCATGTCCATACCCCAAGAGCGGGCTTAGAACTAAAAAGATCCTGTTTTGGTATCAGATAACCAGATGGTCTGATATGAAGTGACACAAAGCCTTAGGCTCATTGCAGAGCCTAAGGAGCTTTTCCTGAATGCTGTTTTGTTCTTTTGGCTACTCTTGTGCTTTTGTTATCTCCAGCCCAATATTCCCACCCTGACAAGCAATTTCCTTCATACTTTTAGCATAAACACAAGAGTTTTTTTCACTCTCACCCAGGATACCCAACCCTCCTACCCAATTCTACCATGCCTTACCTGGGACAGAAGCAGTCTTTGTATCTTTATATTTATCTTTTGCCACAGCCCAGTCCACTGCCACTGTCCGCCCTGTCAAACAGGAAAGTGGCATCAGAAAGGTCCCTACTTCCTGTATATGACTTTCAACCCATGAAAGACAGTAATGGAACCAGTGGAGACAAGGAAACACCAATTCAGAAATGACTGAACTTTAGCTGCTCTTTTTAATCCTTAAACATTTTAACAATAATAAATTTTGCCTAACACAGGCACCACACCTTAGTAAAGATGAAGGGGAAAAAATGAAGAATTAGAACAATGTCTCCAGTTAAACTAGCAAGTACCAAAACAGGCAATCTGTACCAATGGGCACCCTACTCAGAAGCCAGAGAATCCCTTAGGCACAGTAACTGATAATCAATACCAAGAGTAGCCTCAGTGAGTTTAATAGCCCATGAGTGCTGCATAGTGGTCACAACCAAGAAGAAGGTACCTAGATAGCAACCTGCATCTATCAGTGATTATTTCCAGGACACTTCATTAAAAATTTAAAAAGACACTCTCACCAAATAAAGGCAAGAACC
Organism: Geosciurus inauris; assembly: GCA_004024805.1. Taxonomy (NCBI): domain Eukaryota; kingdom Metazoa; phylum Chordata; class Mammalia; order Rodentia; family Sciuridae; genus Geosciurus; species Geosciurus inauris. The sequence goes on along the minus strand of PVHX01003085.1, from coordinate 92,977 downwards.
CTGGCATGGACCCTTTCAAGTTTAACCCCAAGATCAAGTACTAGATGGAGCTGGGGTTATGGCGCAGTGGTAGCGTGCTCGCCTAGCACGCGGGAGGCACTGGGTTTGATCCTCAGTACCACATAAAAATAAAATAAAGATACTGTGTCCACCTACAACTAAAAAATAAATATTAAAAAAAAAAAAGATCAAGTATTAGAAATATTTTATAAAAATATCTGGCAGCAACTCTCCACAGTGCAAACACCTTTTGAAAATGCAGAAATTGGGTTACTGTGCTAATTCACCCAAACACCAGAAATATCTGGGTCAATGGTATGGTGACAGAAAACTTACCTTTTATTTCTTTCATGTTCATTCCTTTGAGAGCTTTTCCTGCTTCTAAGAGATTTTTGAACTGAACAAAAGCAAAACCACGCATCTTTCCATCTACGTAAAATGTACAAAGAAGTTAGAGGCAGCAGTGGGGAGCCACAGAACACTAAGAAGGAGATTAGAGCAACCTGGGCTGACAAAATGGCCCAAATCCCACCAACCAGCCAGGTAGTCCCTTCCCAAAGGCAACAGTTTATAATCTCTTGTTAAGTGAACGCTGGCTCAGGCTTAAGGAGAGCAAAAAGTCAAAAGCAACAGTAACTGATCTTCTAAAATCAATCCTAATCTAATTAAAAATACCATCAAGGGACTAGCACTATACTTGGGTTTTCATTACTTGTCAAGCCCTGTGCCAAATGTCATAAATATATCATCTAGGGCTGATAAAGAGTAAGACATTAAGCTTCTATTTCTGGTTCCAGGGCAACATGGAAAAAGATATGTTAAATAATCTAATCTACACCAGAGGAAGAGATATTAGTACCTGGCTTCCTTGGGATATTTACTTCCAGGACAGCTCCAAATTGAGCAAATATAGTTTTCAAGTCATCTTCTGAACACTACAGCCAAAAGTGAAGAAAAGAAAATAAGGAATTTATCTCATCAAATAAACATGAAGCATCAACTACAAAGTTCATTCATTAGGAATAATCTGAATATTTTTATTTTATTTCTTTTTTACTTCTGAAACTAGGATATCAAACAATTCTGAATTGATGACATCTTACTTTATATCCAAGAGGCCAAAAAGGCAGATGTCAGAGAGTTTTTACACTCTCTTTCTCCTTAGCAACTCTCCCAAAAAGGAAGGCATCCTCCCACTCAATGTCCTTAAAAGTTATTGTTAATACAGGCCCATTTTTTCAAGTTAGGAAGCCAAGGTTCATTCCCAGGAGGAATTAAGTCCAATTATACCATCCTGTAAGGAGCTCTACCAATGAGTATGCCTTGTCTCCAACTGCCTTCAAAACACATGCAGCAACCCACTTTCTATATTTTCAGAAGGTGTCTGCCCTGAGATAAGTTCTTCATCACTTACCTTAAAGCTCAGGTTCCGAATAATTAATCTGGCTTTCTTGTCTGCCACTTTGACTTTCTTAGGCTTCAGTTCCTCCTTTGGGGACTGCGAATTTTCTAAAAAATAAAAGGCATGGAATAAGTCTGTGCTCCAAAACCACTCACTTCTAGGCTAGACATCACAGGGCAAAAGCCACTAGCAACAGATGGCATTTACCACAGTGTTAAGCATGGTATATCCAGGAACACCAGATGTTCCAGGCTGAGGGGGAAGCAAAGGACTAAAATGAATATCAAAATACACTAGGTGATTCTGGCTATCAAAAAGAAATTCAAGGAGCACTAAGTTCTAGAGATTACCCCAGGCTGCTGTGCTTCTTTCATTTTCATAGTACTGCTCTCCACCTTGGGGGAAGACTCCCTTTAATTACTAGAAACTCACCATTTTTCTTCTTTTCCTTGGACTTATTCCTCAGTTTTTTCTTGGCAACAGTTACGTTGATCTTACAACCTTCAAAGGTTGTAATCTCCTTGAGGGCCCTCTGAACATCTTCTGGCATGGAGAAAGTGACATAGCCAAAGCCTCGACACACTTTACTCCCTGGAAAAAGAGAAGAAATGAGTGGATGAAAAGGACAGAGACTCATAACTCAAGAACACTAATAAGTAAATCCTCAAAGGCTTAAGCTAGCAGTTACCCTGTGATCAGTTTACCAAACGTCTCAGAAAGGAAAGACACAAGGCTGGCATCTATGGCTCTTTCCTTACTTTGCTCAGAAACTATTAGGCTTCTTCCTTTCTTCTAATTTGGTGTCTTGTTGTTAGTGTCCGTCCCCCGTCCACACACACACACACACACCCCCACACACCACACACACACACACCCCGGTTCCTGATAATCTTAAGAATATGAAGGATCTGCTGGGCCTGTAATCCCAGCTACTCACAGGGTTGAGGCAGGATGATTACAAGTTCAGGCCTGACTCAAAATACAAAGTAAAGGGGCCAGGGATATAGCTCAGTTGGTAGAGTGCTTGCCTAGCATACACAAGGCCCTAGGTTCAATCCCTGGCACCACCAAGAAAAAAAAAAAAAAAGGAAAAAAATACAAAATAAAAAGGGCCTAGCAACTTAGCAAGACCTTGTCTCAAAATACAAAATAAAAAGGGCTGGGGATCTAACTCAATGTAGATAACCCCTGGATTCAATCCCCAGTACTGTTTGGAAAAAAAGAAAGAAAGAAAAAATTTGGAGGACCCATGATATACATTAGACCCCCAGAGAAGAACTCAACATCAAACAGAAGGAAATATCATCAGGGAAGATAGAAAAGTACAGTAAACTTGAAAATCAGAATATAATATTGCATTCCCTCCTTAGAATAGATCAGCAACAGGGCCAGGGAAGTAGCTCAGTGGTAAAGTGCTTGCCTAGAATAGATCAGCAACAAATGCCTAAGGCCTAACAGAAGTACCTCAAACAATAAACACTGCTTTGGGAGCCTGCAGATATTATTACCATTATTATCAATGCCTTAGCTATTCAGTATCAAATAAAACCTTTAATGCAAGTTAGATAAAGAAAGTTCCTTTTCCCAAAGAATAATCTGAGACAGAAGAAAGCAAGTGAATGTCACATAGGACATTAGTAGCTCAATTAATGCCTCCATACCAGCCTCATGTTCTTCCACAGGATTCCAGAGAGAATAGAATATCAGGACCAGGCAGGTGGATAATCACAAATATCAACTGTAACCCACCTTGGCCCTTTTCTGGTATGTTTATTTTGGTTTAACATAGTTTCCATAGTAAAATTTTAAGTAATTTACTGTATCAAAAAGGAATAAAACAGACCAAGAAGTCCTCCCACTACCTGCAGAAAAAACATAACTTCTATCTTCTGCTTCTCTTGCAACTGTAGTTGTAGTGTACTTGAATCTCCTCCAGAGTGCATGTAATGTAACACAAGATAAGGCTCTACATAAACCGGTTAAAGTTGACACTTGGCAATAGGAAAGCATACCTTGACAAGGAGATCCCTTTCTTTTCTCTTAGAATTCCCTCACACAAAAGCCTACCTGCAGCCGGGCGCGGTGGCTCAAGCCTGTAATCCCAGCACTCAGGGAGGCTGAGACAGGAGAATCGCGAGTTCAAAGCCAGCCTCAGCAACGGCGAGGCGCTAAGCAACTCAGTGAGACCCTGTCTCTACATAAAACACAAAATAGGGCTGGGGATGTGGCTCAGTGGTCAAGTGCCCCTGAGTTCAATCCCCGGTACCAA
>PVHX01003085.1:0-89206 GCA_004024805.1 Geosciurus inauris | reverse complement strand
AAAAAAAAAAAAGCCTACCTGCTCACCTTTCAAAGAGCAACAACAAGAAAAATCAGGGCCCTTCTTAATGAATACAATCAAAAATAAAGTAGCTCAAATGTGAAGTTCAGTGCCCAATAATCATGTCTACACAAAGCACGCTCAAATACATTCAGAATCCTCATAAGAACCCTTTGAAACTACCCTATCTTAAAGAAGCTGAGATATGACACTACTATACGGGAAAACCTAACCCTACACCCTACTCCTCCCATTTCACTGAATACAGGACTCTGTCCAACATTTCCCAGCTTCCTGGACAGGAAAGTGCATAATTTTTTAAAAAGAGAATAAGATAAGTTATTAATGATTTAGACAGAGTACAAAAGATTTAAGGTAAGGTTATATATAGCCTATATTCTGAAGACTCAAAGGAGAATTCCCAGTCAATGGTGCGTTCTTCCCTAGAAAACTGTCATGTGGAACTTTATATAAAACCAGAATAAGTTTTGCAAATATTCATCCTTTACCATATATAAATGTGCTCCTTTTATTCTACTACTATTACTTCTTTTTTTGTTGTTGTTACTGGGATTGAACTTAGGAGCACTCAACCACTGAGCCACATCCCCAGCCCTATTCTGTATTTCATTTAGAGATAAGGTCTCACTGAATTGCTAAGCATCTCGCTTTTGCTGAAGCTGGCTTTGAACTTGTGATCCTCCTGCCTCAGCCTCCCAAGCTGCTGGGATTACAGGCGTGTGCCTCCAAACCCAAATTCTAGTCACAACCTACACAAGACCCACTGAGTAATAATCTGCAGTTTAAGAAACATTAATGTATAGCACTCTTATTCTCTCATTCACTTATATCTATACTTAGAATGACAAAGAACAGGCAGGTGCCATGACTCATACAACAATTAGAGCCATATTGACAATTCTAACTACAACTTATGTTATTAACAGAACAGACTAAAGTGGGGTCATTATTAGCACACATAAGGCTGCCTACTCACATACTCAGATACCATGGAGGGGAAAAGGGAGTCCATGAGATGCCAGTTCTTACCAGTTCTGCTAAAAAGCAAAAATGCAGCCACCTACAGAAAGTCTGGTGACTTGACGAGAAGCTAAATGTATGCATGTTTTGGGTAACATCAGGTGCCTATCTCCGTGTTCCTTGTCAGTCTAGGTGAGAGAAAGAAATGCTCCTATAATTAAAACCCTTACAATTCTCATGCTAATGCATGCCAACTATGTATACTAGGTGACATCAAACAGAAGGTGAAGCATACAGAAACACTCCACAAATCAGTGAATCTCTTCAGTGGCTCAAGCCAAAAACCTTGGAGTTAGACCTAACTCCCGGACTCCTTTTTCTCATACTCTACATCTTATCCATCTGCAAATCCTCTCAGTTTTACCTTCAAAAATGTCCATATTCCAACCACCTTTTCCCACCTCCACTGTTACCATCCTAGTCCAACACCATGATCTTTTACCTAGATTATTCCAAGAGCCTACTAATGATCTTTTTGCTTCTGTCCTATTCTCCAATAGTCTACTTGCAACAAAAGAGTCAGAATATTTCAAAATGTAAACCAGATCAGTTTCTGCTCTCTGCTTAAAACCAGTGGCTTCCCATAGCACAGCAAAAGCTAAAATCCTTGCAATGACCTAGAAGGTCCTATATGACCTGGTATTCTACATCTCATCTCATAATCCTCTTCCCTTCACTCACTTCAGTCACCTTGCCCTCCTTGATACTTCTCCCATATACCAGGCACACTCCTGCTTCAGTATGCTTGAGCTTGCTCTTTTTTCTTCTTTGGAATGTTCTTCCTTGAAAGACATAAAGCTCATTCTTTTTCACCCTCTGTCAATACAGGCTCTTCTTCCCTGAAACCCCCCAATTATACACAGACTCCCTATACTACTTCTCTGACTTGTTTTTTTTTTTTTTAATATTTATTTAGTTGTAGATGGACAGAATATCTTTATTTTATTTTTATGTGGTGCTGAGGATCAAACCCAGTGCCTTCCGCGTGCTAGGCGAGCATGCTATCACTGCGCCATAACCCCAGCCCTGACTTGGTTTTCTTCTTAGCATTTACCCCCATTATCACTATCTAGTTGGATTATTTGTTTACTGGCTGTCTTCCACACTATAAAGATACAAGAGCAAGGATTTCTGGTTGGAATACGGACATTTCTGAAGGTAAAACTGCAGATGCATAAGATGTGGAGTAATGAGAAAAAGGAGTCAGGGAGTTAGGTCTAACTCCAAGGTTTTTGGCTTTATTTTGAGACAGGGTCTCACTAAGTTGCTGGGGCTGACCTCAAACTTGCAATCCTCCTGCCTCGGCCTCCCCAGACGCTGGAATTACAGGCCTGCATCACTGCATCCTGCGAAAACAGCACTTTTAATAAAGCATGGGTAAGGCTTAGAGTTGACCAATTGCCAGGGGGTATAATGATGCTCGCTTGTAATCCCAGGGACTTGGGAGGCTGAGGCAGAAGGATCACAAGTTTGAAGCTAGCCTCAGCAACTTAAAGAAACCGTGTGTAAAGCTGGGTGCGGTGGCACACGCCTGTAATCCCAGCGGCTTGGGGGGATTGCGAGCTCAGGTCCAACCTCAGCAACTTAGCGAAGCCCTAAGCAACTCAGAGAGACCCTGCCTCTAAATAGAATACAAAAGGGGGGGGGGGCTGGGAATGTGGCTCAGTGGTTAAGTGCCCCTGCGTTCAATCTCCGGTACCAAAAGAAAAAAAAGTTTGCCAATTTCATTATCAGCAAATAAGATCGTGAACGTAAATGTGCATGATATAAACTGAAAGCACTAGAGAAACCTAAAATGAGGCTTTAGCGTTCATAAACCGATCCTACAGGCCCATCTAAAGCAAATTCAGTTTGAAAAAGAAACTCAATTCCCAGTCCTTTCTCTCAGAGGCGGATAAAGAACAATTTAGCACCTGAAATTTGGAAAGGTGTGCTCGCCCCGATCCCGGGCCCAGGAAAACCCCAGCCTTCTCCTGGACCGTTCCGCCCCCTACCTTTCTCAGTCACCACGAAGCACTGTTTCACCGGCCCCACCTGACTGAACAACTCTTCCAGCTGCTCACTGCGGGCTGAAGGCGGGAGGCGGCCCACAAACAAGGTCAAGCCAGCCATGAGTCCGGGAAACCGAGGCTCGTGAGACCACAAGCTAACACTGCCTCTGCACACCGGTTGTAAAGACTGGGTGAAGTAGGACTACCACGCCGACTTGCCGAACGATCCCGGAAGTGCCCTTCACTCAAAAGACTCCGGGGTAGAAACCTGGTTGGATGGAAAGAAACGTTCCGGAATAAAAAATAAATAAAAAACAAAAAAGTGACGCCCTGGGGGCGGAGTTTCTTGAGCGAGGCTCCACCTCCTTGCCTCAACACCGCTCTCGCCACTATAGGAGAAGTTGGCATCAACAGTTTGCCCGCGGGCGGGGCGCATTGGCGCTCGCCTATAATCCTAGCACTTTGGGAGGCTGAGACAGGAGGATCGTGAGTTCAAAGCCAGCCTCAGCAACGGCGAGGTGCTGAGCAACTCAGTGAGACCCTGTTTCTACATAAAACACAAAATAGGGCCGAGGATGTGGCTCAGTGGTCGACTGCCCCTGAGTTCAATCCCTGGTACCAAAAAACAAAAGCAAAAATAAAAAAACAATTTGCCCTCTCTTAAAATCTCACCTCCCGGAGATAGATCCCAATTATTCAAGACAAGTAGGAGAGGCTGGTTTTGCTCTAGGCCTTATCCGGGATCTGTCATACAACAAATGTTTTAAAATATTTCTGAAGTGTCTCCCCAGATTTCCAGATTTATGGCATAAACTGCCAGAATGCCCACAGATGTTGTACACCATTTGGACAATTCTCAAATCCTCAGAGAATATGAGACTAATGTCATCCCGGCTTCACTGACAAAGCGTGGCTACTAGCCGGGTGTGGTGGTTCTAGCTGGGTGTGGTGGTTCACGCTTGTAATCCCAGCATTTAGGGAGGCTGAGACAGGAGAATCGCGAGTTCAAAGCCAGCCTCAGCAAAGGCGAGGTGCTAAGCAACTCAGTGAGACCCTGTCTCTACATAAAACACAAAATAGGGCTGGGGATGTGGCTCAGTGGTTGAGTGCCCCTGAGTTCAATCCCCAGTACCAAAAAAAAAAAAAGTGTGGCTACTAAAGTGTTCATAGATACAGATGGTTTATGGTTTGGACATGGAATGTCCCCCAAATGCTCATGTGCTGAAGGCATGAAGGCTTGTTCGCCAATGCAGCAATGTTCCGAGGTGGGACTTTGGGGAAGTAATTGGATCATGCGGGCTTTGACCTCATCAGTGGATTGATGCATTGATGGATTCATAATTTGAATGGACTTTTGGGAAGTGGTGGAAACTGTAGGAGGTGGGATCTAGTTGGAGGTAGTAAATATAGCCCTGGGGAACTATATCTTGTCCCCAGCTTCTCTTCTCTGCTCTTCTTTTCTCTTCTTTCTCTTCCCTTCTGCCATGATGTGCTGATGTACCTCAGGCCCCAAACAATTAAACTTACTGACCATGGACTGAAATCTCTGAAACTGTGAGCCAAAAATAAATCTTTCTCCCCTAAGTTGTTTTTCTCAGGTACTTTGTCACAGTGATGAAGAGCTAACTAACACAGTATGCAATTATTCTTTCAATAAATACTGAACTCCTACTATGTGCCAGACATTAGGGATAAAATCAGGGAGTTAAAAAAAGACAAGTTCTCTGCTCTCATATAGAAGATAGTCTAGTGAGAGAGACAGACATTGTTGAAAAAAATCTTACAAATATATCACAGCATGTACAGTGCAAGATCACATCAGAACACACCCAAAGCAAACAAAGCACCCAACTTATACATACAGATTTAGAAGCCAGTTCCAGTCAGAGACAGAGGATTTCCCCCCTAGGTCCCCTTATCAGACAGATCTAAGGCTGAGAGGTCTAAGTAAGCAAGAGAAGATCTGGGTACTCCTGGGTCCTGAAACACAAAGAGTATTTGCCACACACTAGGAACTGACCTGTATGCAAGACCAGGACATCTGCAGAACACTCAGCTGCAAAAAATACCAAAGCACTTTCTAAATCATCGCTTTTATTTTTTTTTAAAGATTGACATTTTTATTATAACTTTATTTTTATTTATTTATTTATTTGTATGTGATGCTGAGGATTGAACCCAGTGCCTCACCTGCAGTAGGCGAGTGCTCTACCACTGAACCACAACTCCAGCCCCAAAAATCATCACTTTTAAATGATGGTAGCATAGTAGGTAGAAAATGCAAAAAGGAGTAAAAGTAGAATGAAAAGTAAGTTTCCTTTTCTCCTCAAGTCCTACCCACTTTCAATACATTTAGGATGGATGAATGACTATTTGGTAGTGATGAGGGAAAGGAAGAATTCTGAGCATCACGTTTAGGAAGCCCTAGCTCCAAGTAAGTAATGTGTGCTTTAAAAACACACAACACAGTTCTTTTTAGACACATAAGCCAGGAGAGGAAGCACTGAAATACAAAACAGATTGTTAAGGTTATTAGGTTAATCCTATCCAGGATAAAGAGAGCCAAATAGATGAGGGAAATGAATTGGATTGCTTGCACAAAGTTGGTTTGAGATTCCACATTCCTACTTCTTTCTCTTTTTCTCCTGCACCCTTCACCTTAGGAACCACAATTCCATCCTCAAAGACCAAAATGCAAGTTTCAGGGCTCCAGCTGTGGTGAGGCCTCCCCAGTCTTGACTGCAATATGTACAGGGGAAAAGGTTGTTCCAATATCTCTACAACACTCTCTACAAATGTTGTTTTAAAAACTCTGGGTCAAAGTTTTTCTTAAAGAACTAAATCAAACTGTATCCCTATGCCCATCAGGGGGCAGCAACTACCCACAGTGCAGGGTTCTGTGCCCCTCAGGGAGGACAACTGTACAGTTAACACTTTCTACCCTCCCAGTAATTCAGACCTGGGTCCTATCTATTTTTCCCCTTTCCTTCGTATCCATTCATATCAGGGAGGGCACATTGTTCTTCAATCAGGAATATTTGCTCATCCATCTCCTCAGGACACATGCAGCGTTCTTTATTAAATAGTAAGAGTCTTGGAACCCTGCAACTTGGCTTCCAGGGGAAATAAACTGCCAGCCTGCCCCTCATCCATCACTGTGCAGGAGCCTGGAAAGGAAGTAAGAGAGGCTGGGCTCTTCTCAGTCAGCCTCTCCCAAATCCCATCCCCCTGATTCCACTACCCCTTCTGTAGTGCCAAATCATTCTTGTTCTTCACAGTTCTCACAACAGTAATTAATTGCTGCTGCTATTGTGATTATTGATGTGATTAGTTGTTTACCATCTGTCTTTCTTCAAAAGAACTGCAACTTCATAAATTCAGGGCTGGTGTTCTCCTCCTTCATCTCCTTATCCCCAGCACCTATCATTTTGTAAGTATTCAATAAATATTTTTAAGAGAGTGAATGAATGAATGAATGAATGAAGGTGAGTCTGTCTCTTGGTTTTCCTCACTACTAAGATTTGGAACTGCAGGTATTTGCATTAGGATTTACCTGGACTCCTGAGAAACCTGCTTTGGGTAAGGGATAAGGCATGAAACAAAAGGGAAGAGCTGTCTAACCAGTCTTGGCCTCTTTATGAAGTCAAGAGGCTGGGGTAATTTTTTGAGGAAAATCAACAGTGTTGGAGCTGGTGAACACCAAGCTGTACTCCCTCCCTGGCTCGTCCCCATCAGCTCCATTCAGTTTCTAGACAGAAAAGGAGTGTGTATGGGGGGAGGGGGACAGAAAGATTGGGGGTATCCAGGGCTTGACTGCTGTGTCGGGTGTGTGTGCACAGTAGGGAGGGTGAGAAAGAGCAGCTGGTAAGGATTAGAAGGAGGAAGAGATGGCAAAAAGAAACTGCGTGTGAGCAGAGGCAGATGGAAGGGAAAGTGGAGAAGAAAAGGAGCAATTGCTCAGAGCAGCAAGCACTCCTTGCATGACACAATGCAGCACTGATGCTGGGCCCGCTACAGCCACTATGACACCAGTGAGAAATGCCTGTAATTAGGAGGCTGGCAGTTCTCTGGGCCTCAGCCCAGAGTGACGATGCAGCAAGAATTTCTGAGCCATGCTGAGCCAGGTGATGGAGGAGACACCGTCAGAACCACTCCAGGCCTATCTCTCAGCCTTGCCTGCACCATCCACCTCCCATTTCTCTTCCCTACTATGGCTCTCACTCCCCCCAGACATCTCTGGCTCCCTTCCTTCCTCTGAGGTCTGAGGCCCTGGATGCTCCTCTCAGCCAAGACAGATCTTCATCTGCAAAGAGAGCAATACTTGAATTCCCCCACTACTGCCTGGGACTTGGTCTGGCCAAGGGCCCCAGCCGCCCTGGATTTCCCAGTCTGCTTCCCTCTTGGCTCCTAGCCTCCCCTTTCTAAGCCCCACCAGCCAATGGTAAGAAATGGAAGGAAAACCACTGGAGTTCCTGTTTTACCACTTTGAGCCTAGCATGTGTGCCCCTGCAGGTCTCCCTGCAATGCGCAAGACATCTGCCAAAACACTGTCAGATTTTCATTTTGAAACCTAATCCAAGACTTTGCTTTTGTGCCATTCTGAATCACTGCATTTTAGCCAAATGACAAATGTACACTATATAGAGCTCCCAGCCAAATGCTCCAGGCAAGGGAGGGATTACTGAGGGCCTGGTGGCCTGATGTGTTTGTGGTTCTTTGCACTGTGGATTCTGCTTTGGGAGCTGGGCTGGGGCTGAGAGAGGGGAAGGGGCAGGCAGTGAAGACAGGCTTTCTCCAAGGAGGATCTGTGCCTGTGGGGGAATGAGAGAGATCTGCAGGGGAGTGGGTACAGTGGTTGTGAGCCCAATTTCAAAGAGGCCCTGATGGTGGGTAAAGAAGGCAGTTTTCTCTTTGTGAATCCAAGCTGTTGAACCTTGGTTGGGGGCCTGCTGGGGATTCTGGCTGGAGGTGATCAGGCCCTTTTACATGTGTATCAATATTTCCATGAGGGACTTAAATAGTCCCTAGCCAGTGGTCCACCAAGCCCCAAAGCCAGGCTCCTAGGAAAGAAGCATTTCCACCAAGGACTGAGAGTTCCTCCTCCATCTCTGAGAACTACATTTTTATCCCTATGAAAAGCCACTTCTCAGGGAGTCAGAAGGATCTTCAATGCGGAGCTCCCAGCCACTAGGATGAGAATCCTTGGTCTTGTGTGAAGGTCCCTGGGTCTGTGGCAGACGCACCCCACTCCCACTTCTGGTAGAATCACTGCTTCTGTACTGCCATCTAAGCTTTTCCAAGAACGTCAGAACTTTCTCCTCTGAAAATATTTTATTGATAAATTAACTCTGAAAGGGTTCGTCTCCTACCCAACAGCTATAAGGTCTCCTGGATGGGCCACGGACCCTTCTGTGAGGAAGGGTCTGGTGGAGAACAGGGAGCCTCACTCACCACAAGGGTGAGTGAGCCTCACTCAATCCCACAAGGGTGGGATTCCTGGACGTGGCAGAGGTGGGTGTGGGGCAGAGGCAGCGTCCCCAGGTCTTCTGAGGACAGTTCTTTTCACTCAGCACCAGAGTAGGAAGTAGTGGTCAGAGGTGGAGCACCTTGGAGCTTTATTGCTGGCACAGGCCAAGGATAGTGAGATTCCTGCTGGCCTAAAATTACAGCTGAGGGCATCTGAGCCCAGGGCTCCAGAGAAGGTGGCACTAATTCCAATCAACAGAGCCTGGCTGCTGACCCACCCATCCCCTGGAGGAGGAAGGAAGCAGGGGAGCTATCTGACCCAGGCAGGATTGGGGAAGGGTTACAGTGTGCAGGTCTTGGCCACAACAGTCATCAGAAAGGGGCCTATGGGCAAGGCAGCGAAGTGGCCACCCCTTCACAGGTCTATGGTGTCGCTCCCCACGCTCAGCTCGTCGATCTGTCGGCAGGCATCCAGGAATTGCTCCTGCAGTAAGGCCTCCTCGGCCTGCAGCTCAGGAGCAGGCTCTGGGGAGTCGCGGGAGGGTGGGGACAGGGCCTGGTAGGATCCTGAAGCCGGGAGGCTGGGGCTGCTTCCTGAGGGCCGTGGAGGACTGAGGACGCAAACCAGTGGACAGCGAAGGGGCCTATCGGGGCTGGAACATAGCAGCATGGACGAGCTGTCCCTCGAGAGTCCACACAGAGAACCCGAGGAGGCGCTGCTGCCGGCGGGCCAAGCCCCGGGAGAGGGGAGCTCCGGGGGCGCCGGAGAACTGGGGATCTCCTCCGACTTTCCACTGGGTCCGGTCTCTGTCTTGGTCCCCAGCGAGGCTGTGCGGTAGAGGCCGAGCCCAGGCAGAGCTTCCCCGAAGGCAGAGCCCTGGAAGAGACCGGGAGCCAGCAGCGCCTCGCTGCAGAGGGCCTCCTCGATGCTGCGCCGCAGGTTGATTGGGGAGGGCGGGCGGAAGTCTACGGTGCAATCGCTGCAGGGGGAGGAGGCGGGGGACTGGGCCGAGTTGGCCGCTGTGCCTTTGAAGCCCCGGCAGCCACCTCCCTGGAGTAGGAGGTCCGGGCCTGGCCCTGCCAGGGCGCACAGTTGAAGCAACTCGGCATCGCCACGTGCGATGGCGCTACCCAGAGGCTCCTTGTCTGGGGGCCCAGTGACCCAGCCCCCCGGCAGGAGCGGAGCCGCATGGCCCGGGGACAATCGGAAGAGCTTAGCCCAGCAGCGCGGAGGCACGCGGGGACTGCAGAGCGCGGGGTAGAGGCCCAGCAGCGCCAGCGGGAGTGCTACGCCCACCTCGCCCAGGCGCAGGCCTAGCTGGAAGGCCCACCAGGGCCAGGGCCCCTCTAGGCCAGGTTGGCCGCCGTAGCCCAGGGCGTGCAGAACCTCGTAGCCCTGCAGGGCTCCGCTCAACAGCCCAAAAGTGCCGGCCACCGGGGCAGTGCGCGCCGCGCGCCGCCAGGACTCGCGCGGGGCGAAAGGGCTGCGCGCCTGCGGGACCGGGGTAGACCCCTTGAAGCCAGACCCTCCCAGGGGAGCTCCAGCCCGCCGCCGCCGACCCCGCCAGCAGGAGAGCGCCAGGAGGAGCCCTGAGAGGAGGGCGGCGAGGAAGGCGTGCAGCCCGCGTGAGGCGAGCCGCAGGGGCCGCAGCGGACGGTGCGCCGCGCTACCTAGCGCGGCGGCCGCCGCCAACCCCAACCCCAGGAGCAACAGCGCGGCCAATCCGGCGGGGCACCGCGGCGGGCGCGGCCGAGCCAGCAGCAGGCAGGCAAGCCCCAAGCCGGCTGCCAGGCAGGGCAGAGGAAGGTCCTGCAGCAGCAGCCAGACCAGCGCCGGCAGTCGGTCCCGGTGCCCATAGGCGTCGTAGAAGAGTGGAAAGGCCCGCGTGGTCCCCGCCGAGAGTAGCAGCAGGTCCAGCAGCGCTAAGCAGGGGGCGCCAGGAGGGCAGCGCCAGGGCAAGAGGGCCAAAGCCAACAGCGCCAGCAGGGCCACCAGGCCGAAGAGAGCGCCTGCCCCATACACATGAGCCTCCCAGGCCAGCCCCCAGTGAGCTCTGGCCTCTGTCCAGTCGGCCTCCAGGGTCAGGAAGAAGAGGGGCAGCGGGGAGGCAGGAGGCTGCCCCTCGTGGTCAGGTAACTCTCCCACACTGCAGGACTCTGGCCCACACTCTGGCTGCACTGAAGGGTTCCCAAGGCTGGCAGGAGAGGGGTCATCTGGGCCAGAGGTGGGGATGGTGGGGTCTGTGGGCAAAGAACGTTTGGCTGAGGCAATTGTATAGCCCTACCCTCCACCCACAGACCTCAACCAGAAGCCTGAATACCAGTCTAAGAATCCATCAAAACACCCAGGATGCCCTTGTCCTAGGGACAAGAGACTCTAGGACCTTTTGGTCTCCCACCTTCCCTTCCCCGATTCCAACCCCTCAGGACAAAGCTGCACCTCTAATCCTTTCCCCTTTCCCTCTCTTTTGTTCATTTTTCTCCAACAATCTGTGATTCTACTGGGGAAAAAAGTTGTTTGTTTGTTTGTTTGTTTAAGAAGTTACAGAACTTTACTACAACTGGAAGGAACTGTGGATGCCCCCTCCAGTCCAAACCCCTCACCAAGTTTTATGAGAACCAAGATTTTTGTTCCCTGTGCTCACATCTGAATCTTCATGCCTAAATGGTTTGTGGTATATAGTTGGCACTGAGCAGGTATCCATTGAATAGATGAATTCTCGTTTACCAGATGAAGATACTGAGGCTCTGAAGAGAGATAAAGTGATTTGCCCAAGGTCACAAAGTGGCAAAGTGCCACTAGAATCCAGTCCTGAGCACCAATCTGAGCCCCTTTCCATTCCAAATCCTCTTCATAATTTTCATCTGCTTATCTTTTGTTGTGCACTTCTGACACCTAATTCCTATCTTGATGGTAGGAGATACTTCTGACTTTTTTGGGTATTCTCCCATGTTCTCGTTTCAAGGAACTCACATGCATACACACTGAGCAGGGGAAGAGACAAGACTCTTGTCCCCCAGCACCTTGAGGAAAACACTATTCTTATTACTGCCCTTCCTGCCAGCTACACCTCAATCCTCAGGCTACCCATAGCTGAGGCCCCCATCCTTACTCACCCACAAAGCCATTGGTCTAAGGCTCTTGATGTAGATGACATTTTGGCTTCTCCCCCTTTTACAAAAGGTGACATTGAAATGGACTATCCTGGATCTCAAAGGCTGCCCTTGAACTCCCAGAAAGGAACAACTGGGAGATCATAGTAAGATAAGATGCCATCTAAGTGAGCCCCTCTGTGTCATCATCTTCCCACATCTCTTGACAAAAGGGAAGTCAATGGGGCTGGGGATATAGCTCAGTTGGTAGAGTGCTTGCCTAGCATGCACAAGGCCCTGGGTTCAATCGCCAGCATCACCAAAAAAAGGGGGGGGGCGGCGGTCAACTAAGAGCAGAGAGGAGTAAGACCCTGGTTCTACTCTCTTAGAGCAAGAGAGGAGTTCAAACGAGTTAGACCCAGGGATTCTTGCCATGACCAAGTCACAGGAAAGATGTTGGAAGCTGATCTCTATCACTACCTCACAGGCTTGGTTTCACAGACTCAGTGGGACTGCATATTCAGGTTAAGATGGAGGAAGAAAGGATGGCGGTGAAGGATGGGGACAGCCTGGTGGCGAAAGGAAAGAAGCCAGGACACAGATGGGAAGGGAGGGAGGAGTGTCTTCTATGGCTCACACTCCTGCCTCAACTGCTTGACCACACCCCAGCTGGACAACACAGTAAAATTCTAGCTTATGTTGGAGACATAAAAAACACATTAGTTCTGAGAACAAGGAAAAGGAGTGAGGGGACCAGAAAGCTGCTCTGGAGAGAGGGGAGGAAAACATGGAAGTGGTCAACTGGGGAGGACAGAGAGGGTATATCCAGAAAATTAAATACAGAAAGTGGCAGCGTACACCCTGGTTGCCATTTGATCACATTCCTCAAATTGGAAATGGGTAAGAGTGCCTACTACACAGGACAGTTACAATGACAAAAGAGATGATTATGTAAAATTCTTAGGAGTGCCTGGCATGAAATAATGTTTAATGCAAGCTGGTGGTCTGTAGCATTATTATTGGCTAATGTTCATCACTGATCAATCATCAATTTATGTTTGTGCAAATGTGATCACTCCTGGCCTCAAGCTAATTCTTGATTTACCTAACTAAAAATTGTTGTCTGGATTAAATATCCTTAGCACATCCTAAGCTTGCTTAGAAAGACAACAATTAGTCAAGTGAGTGAAGATCAACATACTGTCTCAGTTTATGAACTCTATTTGAATTAATGACTTGACCATCCCAGAACACTCATGAAGAGAGTGGCCATCAGTTAAATGAGAAACTACCCAGCTGGGAACAGACAGCTTGTTGATCAGGGGAGGACATCAGTCTGGCACTGGCAGGATCAAATCAACACATTCCCTTGTCCCTCATTTCCTGGTCCCCTCTGATGTCCTGATCTAGTGCACTGCTTCTGGTCTCAGTCAATTTGCAGTGACTGAGGTCCTGCAGCAGCAGCCAGGCCAGCACCAGTAGCCTTGCCTTAGTGGGCTCTACAAAGAGGCAGGGAGATTCTGCCTGGAAGCTCACAGTGTGCCCCCACCTGTCACCCCTCACCCTCTCCTCATTGCTCACTACACAGACAAGTGCAGTTCTCAGAGGTCAGCTCCACTTTACACTCTTCAATCTTCACCTTTTACCCCCATGGGCCACAGGAAACCCCATCTCTCATCTTTGTCCTCAAGCACTATGGCAACTAGAGCAAATTTCAACATTTGTAACAATCTAGGAAAGGAATAAAAGCCAGAAAATAGGCAAAGTACAGGGACAGCTCAAGTGTCAGAGAGTGAGTTCTGAATTAGGAACATTGTTTCCAGAGGTCAGAGAATGCTCAGTACATTCTGCATGGGCCAGGTAAGGGTGGGGACAAGTAGGAGAAAATTCAACTTTTACCTTTGAAGGGTCCGCTTGACTGCATTTCCTGTCTCCCTATTTGTGGCTTCCCCAGAAAGAGCCTTCAGTTTCCCCCAGAAGATAGTAACCTTCTGATTTCCCCCTTCCCAGGATCCCTCTCCTGAACAGAGCACCCCTCTGGGGAGACCCCACTGTGGCCTGTAGCCCCTCTGGGCCTCAGGGGTAAGGTAAGAGATGAGATGTTAATGTGAGTAACTGGTGAGACAGGAGCTGGCTGGGGAGGGGAATGGAGAGGGGGAAGGGAGGGACGAGGTCATTTGTGGAAGAATCAGGCCTGATAATTCACCAGCTGCCCAGATCAAAGGGCTGGGAAATTGAATCTCCATTCTGGATGCTGTGGCTTATTTAGTGGCCTGGCCTCATCCTTCTTCCCACACCAACCTCCAGGATCCTGAAGAACTGATAAACATTGTAGCAGTGATACTCCAAATATTTAACAATTGGATGGAGCAAATGCTGGCTGGGCAGAACAGAGACCTGCCAGGGTACTCAGGGAATAAAGGCAAGCACTCAGGGAGCTGAGGACAGGAGGGAATTACCAACTAGTCTGAAAGTCCTTCCATATGTTAGGACCTATACAACTGTTAGGTTGTGTATGGGCTAAATACAAGCTCAGTTCAAGGTGAAAGGGATCTAGTACAAGAACTAGGAGTCCAAGGTGCAAGGTTAATGGCACTGAGGTAGGAAAGATCTTAGAGGAGACACAGAGAGATTGTCTGTGCCCTACTTGACACTGCTACATGTACAAGCACGTGGACTTACACACACACACACACACACACACACACACACACACTCCCACATGAGCAAGGCTCATTGGTCTTCTCTCCAGGAGGCCTTGGCTCTGTTGGGTTTATCCAGGAGGAACAGCCAGGAAGAGGCCCAGTTACTGCAGCCACCAGTGAGGAGGGGAGTGAGGGTGGGGCTGCCAGCCTGCCGGGTGAGGCTGCCCCTGATACTGTCCAGACTCATTAAACCAGCCTGATCAGAGCTGTCACCCAGGATGACAGACTGCCAGCCAGCATCCTTCCCCTGGGGCACAGAGATGCCCCCCCACCCACAATAGCTCCTGCTGCTGCTGTACACTGGCTAGACAAGGGGGCAGTCAGCTCCCCACTGACCACTTAGGGAACACTGTGACAGTGACTGGAGGGAACCAGAAATTGGGGTTTGGTGTTAAGTCTGGGGTTGGAAGAAACTGGAGAACCAGGGGTATCCATGGCTGAGCCTGGTCTGGGGTGGCTGAGGGGCTTCATGGGCACAGGAATCCTTTGCAGAACTCTTCCCAGGGCTCCTGTGACCTCATCTCCCCAAGCTCCTGTGCCATCTGCCCAGTGGGTTTAAGTGTGATTCCACAATAGCCTGGGGCCAGAACTGTGGTATCTTCTGCACGGTAGGGTCTGGAAGTATATGTGGGGCACAGTGGGGAACAGAAGTAAGGTTAATAGCTACAACTATATGAGCTTCTACTTTGGGCCTGGCAGCATGCCAAGAGTTCACGTTATCTGGAAACTTTACAGTCTCTTGGCAAAATGAGTACTAGTACTAAACCTTAGATAAATGAGAGAGAATTTAGGCTCAAAGAGGTTAAATAACCTGTCCAAGGTCACCCAGCTAGTTTTGTTTTGTTTTTTGTTTTTGTTTTTTGTTTTTTGGCACTGAGGATTGAACTCAGGGGTTCTAGACCACTGAGCCACATCCCCAGCCCTATTTTGTGTTTTATGTAGAGACAGGGTCTCACTGAGTTGCTTAGTGCCTCGCTGTTGCTAAGGCTGGCTTTGAACTCCCGATTCTCCTGTCTTATCCTCCCAATGTGCTAGGATTACAGGCGTGCATCACCACGCCTGGTATCCAGCTAGTTTTAAGTAACTAAAGGGATTCAAAGCCAGGTCTCAAGATGCCAGAGTCTGTGGTCCTTCTTCAGCATTACCTACCTGTCTAGATGCATGTTCTGAAAGTTTCCCTTGAACAAAGGTGGCATCTGTCTGCTCACAGCCCCCTCTTCAACATCTTCCTAATGAGGAGCTCAGCTCTGCCCATATCTGACAGCATGTCATGTCAGATCAGACAGCAGAGGAAAGAGCTCAAAGATGGGGTTGAGAGGGGATGGGAAGGTAGGCCAGGCCACCCAGAGTGGAGGGTAGGGTGAATGGCAATGCAGCGGAAATCATGAAGGAGTTCCTGTGCTGTTTGGCCCTGACCCATCTGTCTCCATCCTGTTCTACGTATGACTGCAAACCCTTTAGAGCATCGTAACTAAACTCCATATAGGGTCTTCCTTTGCAACACTTGTTCTCAGACCATTTGTGTAGATTTCTCCATGATGATAATGAAAAGAATTATTATGGTTATGATGACAATGAAATAAAAGTGTCCAAGAGCATTGGTGCTACATTACTAGCATGTAGTAAGTGCTCAATAACTGTCAAGTTCAAATGAATTGTATACTTACCACTTTGCATCAGTGTTGTCTCAGTTGAAGCAGAACTTTGGGAAGCAGCTGAGTCCAGGAGACTTGGGCTTGAGAGCTTCCTTTCCAGGGCAGGTGGGGGTGGGGACAGAGTACTGCCAAAGAGCCCTGCAATAGGAGCACATGGGGCCACCCCACCAGCTGGCTGTGGCCTTTGGTGCTTTGAGGAAAAACTCTGTCCTTCTGAGGATCTTGCCCTAAGGAAATCACTGTCCTAAGAATTGTAGCCACATACTAAGCTGATATACAACTTGAATTTAACTACAAGTGCCAAACCAAAGTCAATCTGGCAAAGAGAATGTTTCCTCATGGAGCAGCAGTCCTTGTCCTAAGACCTGGGAGAAGCATTGCAGGCCTCCCCTGGGCAAAGAAAAGGAGATATTGGCCAGGCCCCCAGCACAGCATCTGGCATGCAATAGGTCCCACAAATGTTTGTTGCAAAGAAATGAATACTCACCTGGAGAATCTGATACTTTGGACGCAGAGCTTGAGGATGTTGTTGTGCCTGGGGGGCTCAAGCCTGAGAAGTTCCGGAGTGGGGACAGAGTAGTGCCAAAAAACCCTGCAAAAGGAGCCCAAGCTGAGTCTGCCTCTTACCTACGGGGGGGGGGAGGGGGGCAGCAGGGGGTCTCTTCAGATGAGGTGGGTGCTTACCAAAGGGTCCCAGGCGCCCAGCAATCTCTGCCAGGCTGGCTCGAAGGCTGGGCAGCAGGGGTAGTGTTCGATGCCCAAGTGTGGGGGCTGCACCTGCTCTCAATGCCACATCAAACTTCAGCTCCAGCTCGCTCTGGTGGGGCCTGGGAACACTGGATGGCGGTGCTGTTGCCCTCAAAGCAGTGGCCCAAGTCACAGTGCCCATCCTGGGCTGATAGGGAGCAGTGGGCCGGTTGGTGGGCACAGAAAGTGGGGATGTGGACTCAAGAGGCAAGGAGGAGGCCCAGGGCACAGAGCTGCCTTCAGCAGAGCCCCACTCTGGGGGAGAGTTCCTGGGGGAGCCCACCAGCAGTTCCCAAAGGGGGTCAGTCCTCAGCACACTGGCAACCTCTTCTCCTGGTTCCTGGCCTGGCCCAGGAGAGAGAGGCTGGGTCTCTGTGACAGGACTCCCCCAGACAGCGGCAGGTCCACGAAGATGAAATTTGAAGTTAAGTCCCAAGTTGAGAGACAGCATAGAGGCCTCACTCTGAGGCGGTGGGGTCAAAGTGGTAAGAGGGGCACCTGGGATGGAGGAGGCAGGCTGGGGGCCCACAGGAACAGCAAGCAGGACCCAGCAGAACAGGCCCAGCCCCAGGCAGCCACGCCCTGCCATGGCCCCACCTGGCCCCCTGGGGTGGCCTGAGTGGGCAGGGAGTTCAATTCTTCAGCACCTTTTGAGTACGAAGGTCCTGGAGGGAGGAGAGGCCCTGTGAGCCCTGGCTGCTGCCACCCTCTTCCCTCTCCCAGGATCAGACATCCCAGACACAGGCTTCTGATGACAGAGAAGCAGGGTGTTGGTGGTGGGTGGGGGACAGGATGTGAAGTGTTCTGCCCAAGTAGAGAGACACAATGGCTCTTCTTGCCAGCTCCTTCCTGTACCTTCAGGTCCCATCACAAATCTCTCCCCTAATCTCTCCCCTGCAGTCCCCCACCCCCACCCCACTCCTGCTCTTTGGGAATTGGGTTCTTCAACACAGTCAAGAATGGACTTGGATTCCCAGCTGCAGACTTACCCTACTTCCCCCACCCTTTTGCCCGGCCTTCCTCCCTCCCTCAAATATTCAGAGTCCTACTGTGCGCAAGCCCCCTGCTGGTAATACAGCTGTGAGCAAGCAAACCCTCCTTCTGGGTTAGTCCTGACCTCCACCTCTGGCCCTGGTCTGAGATACCACAGAAGCACAGGGCCCCCAGAGGGATTAAGCACAGGCCTCCTGGATCTGGCAGAGGTGGGAGGCTGCCGGGCTCTGCCCTAAGAAGCAGTCCCTAGTCTGGCAGAAGCTCCCTCCTCTCAACCCTTCCCCCTTCCTGGGGCTTGCCCGCTCCCTTCCCCAAGACCCTAGAAGTATTTGGGGGAGGGGTAGCTTGGCCATTTCTGGCTGCCTGGGGGAGAAGGCCAAGCAGGCAACCTAGGTAAGGGACAGCTGTAATTGATTCCCACTCCCTACCCAGGGCTCTCCCCACCGGGAACACACATCTGGAGGGCGAGGAGGGTGAACCAGGGACACACGTGCAGCCGGCACCCTTCCATCACACACACACAGCCACACTTAGCACCCAACACACTCACCCACTCACCCTTCACACACCCCTGCACACACGCACACACATTCCATCCTGCCGAGCCCCCTCCCTCCTACATGGGTTCAGACCCAAGCGTTGTCAGCCCCTGCCTCCCCTGTCTCGCTCTCTCCCCCTCTCTCTCACACACAGCATATACAGTCAGAGAGGCACACACGTCCCTAACACACATTGGCACTGTACATACACACATCACACGCCGTCATTCCCCCACGCCCCTACACACCCACCCCTCGCAGGCACACATGTACATACACGGCGCGCACACACACGTACACACTCCCCCAGCCTGGACCGACCTGCTCCTGTCGCTCGCTCCCTCAAGCGGTCGCCTCCGCCTAGCCCCCCGAGAAGGGGCGGTCGCGGCGACCCCGGCGCACCCTACTGGGCAACGCTCCTCGGAGTCTCGCCCCTTCTCTCCGTTGAGCCCGGCGCCAGGACTGAAGATCGGGTCCCCAGCTCCCCGACTCCCCCTCGGCTCGTTCGACTGACCGCAGTTTCACCGACCTGCTGCCCCCTGTTTGCCCCGGGTCCGGCCCGCAGCGTTCTCACCAGGCGGGCGGCCGGGCTCCGGCTCCGCACTCCGCGATCCGCGCTCCCTCCCCACGGCACCGCCTCCTGGCTGCAAGCCCGGCTCCCCGGCCCAGCCGCCCGCGCCGGGCTCCGCGGCAGCCGCGCTCTGACGGCCCTCCCTCCTGGCTCCCGCGCCCTCCCCTCCCCTCCTCCCACCCGGCCCGCCGCCCGCCGTCCACCCCCCACCCTGGCCGGCAGGAGGGCGCGCACAGCAGAGCCGAGCCGCGGCCGCGTCGGGGCCCGGGCCCCACGCGCGCTCATTCACCCAGCGCCGCCAATCAACCGCGGTGAGCGCGGGCGCCTCGTTCCCAGCCTGCAGCTGGCAGTCACACACTCCCAGGGCAGCCCAGAGCACACATCCACACGCAAGCCATTCCCGGGAAACACACCCGCCGGCCAGGGCGCGAGTGCGCGCGCGCGCGCGCACACACACACACACACACACACACACACACACAAACACAGAGGCATGCATGCACGCGCGCAAACACACACACACACTCACATGGCACACGGCAGCCTGCCCCCACGATGGCACTTCAGGCACTAAGTCACTCTATTACGTCATTACTGTGAATAAAAGTATACTTCTACATCCTCACAAATTCTCCCCACAACCCTGTTATGCTCCCATTTTACAGCCAGGTAAGTGAAGTCCCAGAACATTACCAAATTGCCCAAGATTACACCGCTACACATAGATTTGAACTCGGTCCCTCTTCTGCCCTCTCCATCATCTTATATTTGGCAACAGTTGTACTGCTACAGAGGAGCTTCTCCAGCACTTGGCAGGCCAACTACCAAATGTCAATCCCTGCACAACATCTCTTCTTGCTAAAACGAATCTCCCAAAAATACTTAGAGTTTCAGAAATGTCTGCAGAAAAGAATGGGGAGCTGAACTGCTTGTAAGAAGTGGATTACAACTTGCTTCCCATAAGAGGTGAGAGGACAATGGTACAATCAAAGAGCTTATATAAGGAATATAAGAGAACCCAGGCAGAGGCAGTGTTGAGAATGACCCAGCACTGAGTAGCCACCGTGGATGCTTCTTGCGCCCTGCTAGGCTGCAGTCGTGACTGATTTAAGAAGTACTCACTCATTCATGTTATTCTGAGTCTCTATGTCCCTTCATGTTTTCTTCCAAAAATGCTAGTATTTAAAAGTATCAGAACATAAAACCCCTGAAGTTCCCTGTACCATTCAAACCTTTTTCTCAAAATTCAGACATTCATCCTACAGAGCGCTGAGCACCATGGTGAAAGCTCCTAAGAATCTCTTCCCTTATTCCTCATCACAGGCCACAGAGAGAGAGAAATTATTGTTACCATGTTATAGCCCTAGATGTGACCCCAAACCTTCTTTCCCACAGCTCCCCTTCTGCTCTGTAAGGTGAGGGGAGGGTTGCTTAAAGAATTACCTAGGCAGCTGCACGCCTATAATCCCAACTACTGATGAGGCTGAGGCAGGAGGGTGACAAATTAGAACTTAACCTGGACAATTTAGCAAGCTCCCCCATTTCAGGAAAAAAAAAAAAAATGCTACCAAGGGCAGTTTCTGCTTCAGAGAGCTAGCATAGCACTTTGCCCATGGTAGATGTTCAATAACTATTTGATAAATAACAAATGATTCTGGGGCCCATGTGAGCCAGGAGCTACATTTCAGAAAGGCATCCAGAACTCGCTTCCTGATCACAGAGCTCCCCTCATACACCCTGTCCCCAACTGATGTAAAATTAAATCAGATCACCAACTGAGCTTTTCCCAGGATCAGTCAATGATGAAGTCTGGGATTTATTCTGAGTTCCTAAACAAAACACAGCAAAGTGTATCCCCTATTGCACCCTGGGAGAGGGGTTACCAGACAGTTCCTCTTCCCTCCCCCAATCCATTTAGCAGTTGCCTGGAGGTAGCATACTTGGATTCAATTTCTGGTTTTCTTTCATACACACACTAAAAGTTTCCCACTGGAGACATTTTCTTTGAATCCTCCTCATAGAAAGGCTCATTTCCTGCTAATCATGTTCACTTAAAGACTTCTAGATGGAAGGACAGAAATAAACATACCCAAGTTCATTAAAATAGCTATCCTCCATGACCAAGTAAGGTTATTCCCAGGAATTATACTTTTAAAAGATATTGGAAAGGGAAGTTAGGGTTCTGGATTAAGATGGTGATTGAATGAACATTCAATTTCACTCCCTCCCAAAACCCCACTAAAACTTCAAGAGAGATTTTTAAATCAAGAGGTACACCTGGGGGCTGGGATTGTAGCTCAGTGGTAGAGTTCCGGCTTCGCATGCGTGAGGCGCTGGGTTTGATCCTCAGCACCACATAAAAATAAACTAGGGCTGGGGTTATGGCGCAGTGGTAGCGTGCTCGCCTAGCACGCGGAAGGCACTGGGTTCGATCCTCAGCACCACATAAAAATAAAATAAAGATATTCTGTCCACCTACAACTAAAAAATAAATAAATAAATATTAAAAAAAATAAACAAAATAAAGATATTGTGTCCATCTACAACTGAAAAAATATTTAAAAAAAGAGGTAAACCTGCAAGGAGGAAAAGACCAGGAAAAAAGACAATAGCAACAGAATTTTTGAGGCAGGATGCGAGACAGACATGCAGTTACTGACTTACCAGTCCTGAGGAAAAAGACATCTCCAACTAGCAGCGGGAAACAGAGTCAACTTGATTTACGTTGCACAGTTTTCTGAAGGCTCAGAAATTGGCAGTTCTAAAGCACCTCTGGAACTGTGGAAGAGGTGACTAAAGTAAGACCAAGGTGAAATGCAGTTAGGTCTCTAGGTCTCTTCCTGAACTCCAAAATACTGAACAACATCTCATATCTCATATCTCAGCCAGGTCTGGAAGATTTTTCTCTAAAGGAGGGAAGATAGAAGGTAACTGTACTGGGGAAAATTGGGGCACAGTTGTGAACCCCAGAGACAGCATACTGAAAACAAGGGTATTAATGACCATGTCACATGAGTCACACAGAATGCTGAATGCAGAGAACCTTAGTCTTCTCCCACAACCAGATTCCCAAAGTGGTGGGAGCAGGACCTTTGCTCTCCAGACTAGAGACTAGAAAACTCTGCCCTGGGGCATTTCACTAACCCAAGAGGAAAAGGCTCAATGAAACTGACATAGGGCATTCTGCAGAAACAGCCTAGCTGGCTGGGGGTACAGCTCAGAATGCTTGCCTAGCATGTGTGAGGCCCTGGATTCAATCCGTAGTACTGTAAAAACAAAGCAAAACAGCCCAGATCATCCTACAGTGCCAAGCTCAACCTGTGAGCTTCGAGTTTCTAACCAGACTTTTACCTCCACCCTGCAACTTTAATAGTGACCACAGATTACCAGACATTCAGAAAAATTTCTAACATAGAAGAGGGAGACAAAATAATAATAATAATAATAAGTAACTTGGATGAAACAGGTTATACAAAAAGAAAAGTCAACAGAAAGATTGTTGTTAATAGCCACAGAGAGATAAGATACTGTATCCATGATACTAGAATAATATGCTGTACAAAGAGATTGTACATTCAGAGAAAGACAATAGCAACAGTGATGTCTTGGAAAATAAAATCAGAAACAAAAACTTTAATGGAAATATTGGGAGATAAAGATAATTAAATCTCCCTAGAAAGTAAAGCAAACATACTAAGAGAAAATACAGGAGAGAAAAGATAAGAACATTTGAGGACAATTTCAAATGATCAACATCAAAATAACAAGAATTTTTTTAAAAAAGAGGAAAATGGAAAGAAGGAAATCATCAATCATCAGTTAACTAATTCTAATTCAAGGAAAATTTCGAGAACAGAAGGACATGAGTAGACAGGTCATAAGGATGAGTCCATTAAGTCTCCAGCACTGTGGATGAAAATAAACCCATACCAAGGCATACTGAAGAGTCTAGAAACTTCCAGGAAGGAAGAAAAAGTGTTATATACAAAGCATCAGCTATCAGAAAGCTTGGAATTTATCAATAATGACATTGGAAGTTAAAAGCAATACTTCCAAATTTTTGAAGAAAATTATTTTAATCTAGAATTTATACCCATCCAAACTATATAAGTAAGAAGTTAAAATACATTTTATATTTTCAGACATTTCAAAACATTTACCTTCAACACACAGTTTCTGAAAAAGCTACTAGAGAAAGTTTCCACCAAAACCAGAATGTAAACCAAGAAAAGTAGAAGATACAGAATTCAACAAGGAGAGTCTATCATAGAAGATAGGGAAAGGAGAGAGCTTCTTGGAAGACTATAAAGGGGGATCCCAGAATGTCAGCTGTGCACCACATGTAGAGGGACACCACTTCATATTGGGGCAGTATGACTAACTCAGGAGGTAGATACCTTGACACTTATTTCCAAGTTTTCTGCTGCCAGGATACCATCTTTGGAACCCCAGGACAGAATGCCTGGGGAGCCTGGCCTCAGTTCTTATTTGTGCTAACCTTCTCTTAATCAAGTGTTACAAAAATTTTGTTCTCCCCTCCACACCCTGTTGTCTTATAAGGAAGGGTTCCACTGTAACCTGCTCCTGAGAGAAGGAGATTGGGGCAGTGTGCTCTGAAGCAGAAAACACAGAGGAGCCCACAGTCCTGACCAGTTCCAATCAGACATCCAAAGTCTGGTGGGCACTACAGCTCTGGGACATATACTCACTTCAGGGGATGTTACTTTCCCAGGACTCCCTCATGGTCTTGCCCACTGACTTTCCCAGAAAACCTTGTAAATTCTGGGAGAAGCTAAAGAAAGCTATATCAAGACCTGGAGGCACTGTCCAGCATCTCTTTTCCTATGAGTCTTCATTTAGTACAGTACTGTCGCTTCCTATATTCTTCTCAGTATTGTTTAGGAATGCACACATACATGGTGAAGCCATTAAAAAAAGGAGGGGAGGAGCTGGGAGCGGTGGCGCAAGCCTGTAATCCCAGCACTTAGGGAGGATGAGACAGGAGAATCGCGAGTTCAAAGTCAGCCTCAGCAAAGGCGAGGCACTAAGCAACTCAGTGAGACCCTGTCTCTACATAAAACACAAAATAGGGCTGGGGATGTGGCTCAGTGGTCAAGCGCCCCCGAGTTCAATCTTCAGCACCAAAAAAAAAAGGAGGGGAGAAGAATTTAAAAAGTTAAGACAATCATTCCCTGGGGTAGGGAAACAAGAGGAGTAAGTATGCATGGGAAGGAAAAGTCCAGGGGCTTCTAAGATACTGGTCACCTTTTACTTCTTAAAATCTGTTTGTATAGCAGATAGATACATGAGTGTTTATTATTTTTTAAAAATGTATGTACTTTCTCCTTTATTTGCATATATTTTTACGTACTCTTTTGAATATAACTCATTTTTTTCCTTTTTTTTTTTTTTTTTTTTTTTTTTTTTTTTTTTTTGTGGCCAGGGGAGGTACTAAGGAGGGAACTCAGGGACACTTGACCACTTGAGCCACTTGACACTTGACACTTGAGCCACATCCCCAGCCCTATTTTGTATTTTATTTAGAGACAGGGTCTTACTGAGTTGCTTAGTGCCTCACTTTTTGCTGAGGCTGGCTTTGAACTTGCCATCCTCCTGCCTCAGCCTCCTGAGCTGCTGGGATTACAGGCATAAGCTATGATGCCTGGCCCTGATTTATTTTTCAATGAAAGTTACATGCGTTAATGTAATTTACTATATCAATAGGACAACTAAGAAACATATATAATCATTTTAATAGATATTTTTTAAACATACTAAAAATTAATAATGAAGGAATATTTTCTTTCATAGAGATTCTGAGCAGTTAAATATAAGAGGGGTTCCCTTTTAGTCAGAAATGGAAATTTCTCCGTTTCTGTTACCAAAGCTGACATTTAACTATGTCAGCAAATTGTAGCTGATGCAATAAGACCTGAAGTAAAATGAAGAGGAGGATAAAGAGAATAGGAGGCAGAGAAGGAGATGGAAGTCCCCTTTTGATCACAAAGCCCAAGAATGAGAAGCTGCAGTGCCCAAGGGCAGGAAGGCACTGCTCTGCCTTCCTCACTTGCAGTCTTTTCTGGTATTTTGTTTTGTTTTGTTTTGTTACAAGGGATTGAATCCAGAAACACTAACCACTTAGCTACATCTTCAGCTCTTTTTATTTTTTATTTGAGATTGGGTCTTGCTAAGTTTCTTAGGGCCTCCCTAAATTGCTGAGGCTGGAATTGAACATGTGATCCTCCTGCCTCAGCCTCCCAAGTTGTTGGGATTACAGGTGTGCACCACCATGCCCAGCTTTCCTGGTAATCTTATCCGCCTTGGAGATACCAACTCTGGCCATTCAACTTAACTGGCACTTAAAAAATGGACATTAAGACACACATTATTTTCACCTGTCAAAATGGCAGGTTACCTTCTGCTTCAGTAGTACTCAATGGTAGTGAATATGTGGCGAAATGGGCATTTCCGTATAAGATTTGAGCAGTTTAAAATGGTGTAAATACATGACTATTAAGCTGGCACTACAGAACTTAAAGAAATCAAAATCAAATCCCAGAGCTCACAAATGAAAAATTTTTTTCATTTGAAGTATAGCTAAGCAAATGAGAAACAGGACCAAATTAAAGATTAGAAATAAATCAAAATGCCAGGAATTAATAAAAATCTCTCTATAATAATGTTGAATGTAAGTGGTCTCAACTCTCCAATTAAAAGACATAGGTTGACAGAATGAATTTAAAAACAAGGCCCATCTACATGTTGTTTGCAAGAGACTCACAATACAGTCAAAAACATCCACAGGCTGAAAGTGAAAGGGTGGAGATTGATACACCATGCAAATGGATCCTGAAAACAAGCAGAAAAAGCTATGGTCATATCTGACAGAGGAGATTTTAAGACAAAATTAATCAGAGGAGAGATTACTTCATAGTGGTAAAGGGAAAAATCCAACAAGAAGATATAACAAAATAAATATTTATGGCCTAAACTTGGGTGCAACTAATTACATTTGAATTAAAGCCTCAGATAGACCCCAGTACAATAATACTCAATGATTTTAACACATCTCTCACACCAATAGATAAATCATCCAGATATAAACCCTTTGGACCTGAAAAATATTGTAAGTCAAATGTACTTAACAGACATCTATAGAATGTTTCATCCAATAACAGCTGATTATAACTTTCCAATAACTTTCTTTTCAGCACCTGATGGAACATCCTCCAAAATAGACCACATTTTAGGTCACAAAACAACTCTTAGCAAATACAAAAATTTGATATAATTTCTTGCATCTTGTCAGATCATAATGGAATGATATTAGAAATCAACACCAAAAAAACCTACAAAAACCATATAAACACTAGAGATTGAATACACCTTTGAATGATGAATGGGTGATGGAAGAAATCAGAGAGGGGACTAAAAAATTCTTAGAATCAAATGAAAATAGTGATATAACATGCTAAAACCTCTGTGACACTATGAAGGCAGTTCTAGGAGGAAAGTTTATAGCTTAGAGTGCCTACTTATGGAGATTCAAAAGATCTAAAAGAAGCAACCTAATGACGTATTTCAAGGTCCTTGAAAAAGAAGAACAACCCAGTTCCCAAACCAACAAAAGGAAGGAAATAATTAATATCAGAGCCAAAATCAATAAAATTGAGAATAAAAAAATGCAAAGAATGAATGAAATGAAGAGTTGGTTCTTTGAAAATATAAACAAGATGGTGATAACTCTTAGCCAAACTAATCAAAAGAAAAAGAAAGAAGATCCCAAATTAATAAGATTAGAGATGAGGAAGGAGAAATCACTACAGAGATCACAGAAATCCAGAGAATCCATAAGGACTGTTTTGAAAACTGTAGTCCAATAAATTGAAAACCCTAGAAGAAATGGCTACATTTCGAGACACAGACAACCTGCCAAAACTGAATCAAAAGGATATAGAAAACCTAAACAGACCAATAGCTTGCAATGAGATAGAAGCAGTAATCAAAAGGCCTTCCATCAAAGAAAAGCCTAGGATCAGATGGATTCTCAGCTAAATTCTACTAGCTCTTTAAAAAAAAGAACTAATGCTCCTCTAATGATTCCATGAAATCGAAAAAGATGGAACACTTCAAAATTCATTCTATGAAGCCAGTATCAGCCTCATACCAAAACCAGAAAGGAACACATTAAGAAAAGAAAACTATAGACCAATATCCCTAATGAACTTAGATGCAAAAATCCTTAATAAAATATTAGCAAATCATATTCAACAAAATATTAAGATTATATCATGACCAAGTTGGTTTTACCCTGGGGATGAAAGAATGGTTTAACATATGCATATCAATAAATGTAATCCATAAATAGAATTAAGGACACAAATCACTTAGTCATCTCAATAGATAAAGAGAAATCCTTTGGGCTGAGGATATAGCTCAGTTGGTTAAGTGCTTGCCTCGTGTGCATAAGGCCCTGGGTTCAATCCCCAGAACCACAAAAACAAAACAGAAGAGATAGTCTTTGACAAAGACTTTTGTCATCCATGATTAAAAACACCTATTCATATTAAAAACACCAAAGAATCTAGGGATAAAAGGAACTACCTCAACATCATAAAGATTATATATGATAAACCCAAAGCCAACTTCACAGTGAATGGAAAAACTGAAAGCATTTCCTTTAAAATTTGAAAGAAGACAAAGATGTCCTCTCTCACCACTCCTATTTAATATAGTCCTAGAAATTCTAGCCAGAGCAATAACGCAAGAGAAGGAAATAAATGGGATAAAACTAGGAAAGAGAGAAGTCAAATCATCACTGTTTGCAGGAGATATAATCCTATACTTAGAATATTAAAAAATCTTCACCAAAAGACTGCTAGAGCTAATAAACAAATTCAGCAAAGTAACAAGTTAAAAAACAAACATGCTATGAAAAGCAACATGTAAATTCAATACAATCCCCATCAAAATACCAATGACATTCTTCCCAGAACTCGAAAAAGAAAAAGGAAAAAAAAAAAAAAAGCCCAAAAATTCATTTAGAAGAATAAAAGACCCAGAATAGTCAAAGCAATTCTAAGCCAAAAAAGCAATGCTGGAGGGAAAATAATACTGACTTCAATTGTATTACAGAGCTATAGTAACAAAAAAAAATTGCATGGTACTGACACAAAAACAAATATATAGACCAATGGTACAGAATAGAAGACACAGAGACAAATCCACACATCCTTGACAAAGGGGCCAAAACCACATTGAAGAATGGATAATCTTTTAACAAATGGAGCTAGAAAAACTGGTTTGCCATATTTAGAAGAATGAAACTAGACCTTTATCTCTCACCCTGCACAAAAATCAACTCAAAATGGAACAAAGATCTAGGAATTAGAAGAGAAATTATGCAACTCATAGACGAAAATGTATGATCAACACTCCAGCACGTAAGTGCAGGCAATGACTTTCTGAATAAAAGCCCTAAATTTCAGGAAATAATGCCAAGAGTTAACAAAGTGGATGTTATCAAATTAAAAACCTTCTGCGCAGCAAGAAGAAAAAAGAAAAAGAAAGAAAAAAGTTTAAGAATATACAGAGAGGCCCTACAGAATGTGATAAAATCTTTGCTAACTACTTTTCTGACAGAGGATTAATATCTAGAATACATGAAGAACTAAAAAAACTTAACATAAAAACTCAATTAATAAATGGGCAAATTAATTAAAAAGATACTTCCCAAAAGAAGAAATACCAATAGCCAACAAATAAATGAAAAGATGTTCAACATCATTAGCAATTAGGGAAATACCAATCAAAATCACACTGAGATTGCATCTCACTGCCAGTCAGATGGCAGCCATGAAGAATGCAAACAATAATAAATGACAAATAATAAATGTGGAGAAAAAGGAACACGTTTACACTGCTGTAAAAGTGGAATTGTAAATTAGTACAACCACTATGGAAATCAGTATGGAGTTTCCTCAAAAGACTAGTAATGGAACCACTATCTGACCCAGCTATACCACTCCTCAGTATTTATCCTAAAGAATTAAAGTCAGCATACTCTAGAGATACATACATACTCAGGTTTATAGCTGCACAATTCACAATAGCCAAACTATGGAACCAGCCCACATGTCCATCAACGGATAAATGAATAAAGAATAAAGAAAATGTGATATGTAAGTTTTAAAACAAACATACAAAAATCAATAGCTGCCAGGGGCAGTGGTGCATACCTGTAGTCCCAGAGGCTCAGGAGGCTGAGACAGGAGGATTATGAGTTCGAAGCCAGCCTCAGCAAAAGCAAGGTGCTAAGCAACTCAGCGAGACCCCATCTCTAAATAAAACACAAAATAGGGCTGAGGATGTGGCTCAGTAGTCGAGTGCCTGAGTTCAATCCCCAATACCAAAAAAAAAAAAAAGAAAGAAAGAAAAGAAAAAAAATCAATATATACCAATAATGAATCTGCTGAGAAAGAAATCAGGAAGCTGGGCATGGTGGCACATGCCTATAATCCCAGCACTCTGGGAAGCTGAGACAGGACAATCGCGAGTTCAAAGCCAGCCTCAGCAAAGGCGAGGTGCTAAGCAACTCAGTGAGACCCTGTCTCTACATAAAACACTAAATAGGGCTGGGGATGTGGCTCAGTGGTCAAGTACCCTTGAGTTCAATCCCTGGTACCAAAAAAAAAAAAAAGGAAAAGAAGTTGGGCATGGTGGTATATGTGTGTAATGCCAGGCCAACCTCAGCATTGTGTGTGTAAGTGTATGTGTGTGTGTGTAGATAGATACATGTGATGGAGTTTTATTCAATCATAAAGAAGAATGAAATTATGTCATTTGCAGGAAAATGGATGGAAATTGAGAACATCATGTTAAGTGAAATAAGCCGAACTCGGAAGGTGAAGGGTCATATATTTTCTCTCCTAAGTGGAAGCTAGAGAGGAAAAAGGAAAATAAAGGTGGGGGGATCTCATGAAAATCAAAGGGAGATCAGTAGAATAGAGGAGAGGGACCAGGGGAAGAGAGGAGGGGAGGGAAAGGAGAAACACTGTGGAATGATATTGGCCAAATTATATTGCCATATTGTGTGCATGTACAAATATGTAACAACAAATACCACCATTATGTATAAATATAATGCACCAATAAAAAATGGAAGAAAAACAAAATAAAAGTAGAATCTTGTCAGCAGAAAAATAAAATAAAACACTGAGGAGAAAAATAGAATGATGTAAATATGATTGCAATTTCACAACAGATGCTAGAAACTTTTAAAAAGTGTATAAGTTTTGATGCAATGAATGCAATGATTCCTCTTTTAGATGTTTTTTTCTTTGGTACCGGGGATTGAACTCAGGATACTCCACTACAGAGCCACATCCCCAGCCCTATTTTTTGTGTTTTACTTAGAGACAGGGTCTTACTGAGTTGCTTATCGCCTCACCTCACCGTTACTGAGGCTGGCTTTTAACTTGCAATTCTCCTGTCTCAGCTTCCCAAAGTGCTGGGAATACAGGCATGTGCCACCACGCCTGGCTCCTCTTTTAGATGTTGATTGCATGTCAAAAATCAGCTATGGAGCTGGACATGGTGGCACATGCCATCAACCCCAGCAGCTTGGGAGGCTGATTGTTAACAAAAGGATTGTTAAGTTTGAGACCAGTCTCAGCAACTTAGTGAGACCTTCAGCAACTTAGCAAGACCTTATCTCAAAATAGTAAATAAGTAAATACATAGGACTGAGGATGTATCTCAGTGGGAAAGCATCTCTGTGTTCAATCCCTAGCGCGCACGCGCGCGTGCGCACACACACACACACACAAAGCTATGCAGGAAAAATGTATGTATAAGAGTAGGTCTTAATGACAGCATTACCTATAACAACAGAATCTGGACACTATTACAGGTCTAACAAAAGAGAAATATCTAAATGAATCATGCCGTATCCCTTATGCAACTGTTACAAATAAAGTATTAAAGATTGTAATGAAATGGCAAAAAATAGTTGTGTTACAATGTTAATTTTTCAGACCAGGTGGAACTGAAACACCAAGGGGGCGGCCAAAGCAGGACATAAGAGCATTTATGTAATAGCATCATATTATATACATTACATTATATACTTATGTCTAAAAATAGGACAAAAAGGAAATACATCAAAATTTTAATGCTAGTTATCTTAGGTTACTATGACCATAGATGGTTTTTACCTTCTTCTTTACATTTTTTTTAGGGAGGGGTGTATTCATTTTCTGGCTTGAACATAGATTACTTATTTTTTCTACCATGAAATGCTGTTTTATCTGCATTTGTGCTTTTAATTTACATGAATGGCTTTGCAAAATGGCCCTCATTCTGTTTCTTTCCTTTTTCACTCACTGCTTTAAAAACTTTTAGTAGACTTTGTTTTTTTGACAATAGTTCTGCATTCACTACAAAACTGAATGGAAAGCGTAGAGATTTCCCATAAGCCTCCTGCCTCCACATACCCACAGCCACCCCCATTATCAATATCCTCCATGAGAGTGGTCCATTTGTTAGCAATCAATGAACCTACAGTGACACGTGGTTATCACCCAAAGTCCATCATTTAAATTAGGGTTCACTCTTGGTGTTTTATAATCTATGGGTTTGGACAAATGTATAATGACATGTTTCCACCCTTATAGTATCATGCCAAGGAGTCTCACTTCCCTGAAAGTCCCCTGTGCTCCATCTATTCTTCCTTTCTTCCACGATTTCTGAAAATTTCTGAAAATCACTAACCCTTTTATTGTCTACATAGATTTTCCTTTCCAGAATATCATAAAGTTGAAATCACATAGTTGTAGTATTTTCAGATTGGCTTCTTTCATTTCATAACATTCATTTCTTCCATATCTTTTCATGGCTTGATAGCTCAAATTTTTTTTTAGCACTAAATAGTACTCCATTGTCTGGATGTGCCACACTTTATCCACTCCCCAATGAGGGACATCGTGTCATTTCCACATTTTGACAACTATGAACAGAGCTGCTATTAACATTCATGTGCAAATGTTTGGACATAAGTTTTCAAATCATTTGGGAAATTGCTGTGGAGTGAAATTGCTGGGTTGTATGGCAATAGTCTGCTTAGCTTTGTAAGAAACTGCCAAACTGTCTCCCAGAGTGGCCTTACCAGTTTGCATTCCTGCTGACAATGAAGGAGAGCTCCTGTGGCTCCACATCCCTGTAAGTGTTTGGTGCTTGGGGCGTTGACATTCTAATAGATGTGCATCAAATTTTTTAAATTTGCATTTCCCCAATAATACATGGTGTTGTGCATTTTTCTCTGCTTATCTAGTATCTATGTATCTTTGTTGAACTGTCCTTTTAAGTCTTTTGCCTTTATTTATTTATTTATTTTTGGTACCAAGAATTGAACCCAGGGGCACTTAACTACTGAGCCACATCCTCAGCCCTTTTTTATATTTTATTTAGGTTTCTCCGAGTTGCTTTGGGCCTTGCTAAGTTGCTGAGGCTGGCTTTGAACTCACGATCCTCCTGCCTCAGCCACCTGAGTTGCTAGGATTACAGGCATGTGCCACCATGCCAGGCATCTTTTGCCCATTTTTAAATTGGCTGTTCTTTTTATTATTGAGTTTTAAGAATTATTTGTATATTTTGAATAGCAATCCTTTATTAGATATGTCTTTTGCCAATATTTTCTCAGTTTGGACTTATACAGAGGTTACTGTTTAATCAGGGAAAAAAAAGTGATATTCAGATTCAATATAAAACAAATCACCCAGTCATATTCTCAACAACTTAAGCAGCTCTATCATCCAAAAATCCTGTGATCTCCTGGATCCAACACTAGGATCCCCTCCCTCTCCTACTCCCCATGGCCCTGGTTAACATCTTCCTAAATGTCACTTCCCTGTCTAGCATTCCTGAGCTCAGCTATTCTCTCTTACTCCTGCTGCAATCATGATCATGGATTTTCCCCCTTCTGCAAGGCACAGTGAAGTCACCTTCCAGGGATACTCCAGGGCCATGTCTCTCCTGGGAGAGGCCAGTGATTCAGGAACTAGATGGGACTCATGCACAGAGTCACCTGAGAATTTGGCCTGGTCCTGGGAGGCAGGGGAAGGTGTGAGAGGGTAGATGTGTCGCTGGCAGGAATATCAAGAGGCAGGTCTGGACAGGGGCTCCATAGCCCAGCTCTGTGGGGTGCCTCCCCCTAGGCAGGTCAGAACACCTCCACTGCACCCATGGGCCAGCACCAGCAGGTCATTACCCCTTCTCCCTAAAAAATATGGAGAAAATCGGGGGTGATGAGAAACAAAGTGAGGATGGGCATGGGGCTGAGGGTCTGGGACTAAGTATCCCTACCCCACTGTTTCCTCCTCCTTCCCTTCCAGGAAGTTCCTGCTTTACATCTGTGTCTTTAGCTCTTGGGGATTTGGGATGGACATGACAACGGTCAGGTGGCCTGCTATTCCCATTACTTTGTAATTTAAAAAACAGCAGTACCTTAATCTTTTGACAAGGACAGCTGTTCCTAAATACCTGCTTTGGGGGTTGCTATCTCTTGTCTTCAGCCCTTAGACTCAACCTTATTGTTTTCTAATGCATCGGAGGCCTCAATTGCAGAAGGAGACAACGGTCCTTCTCTTATAGAATTACTGTGACCATTAATTAGTCAATATGTACAGAGGGCTTTGACTGGTTTTTACTATCACTACTCTGGTGTTAGGACAAAGCCCTGAGGCTGGGAATGAAGCTCAGTGGTACAGAGCATGCTTAGCATCTGTGAGATCCTGAGTTCAATTCCCAGCACAGAAAGAAAGACAGAAAGAAGGAAAGAAAGAAAGAGAAAGAAAAGAGAGAGAGAGGAAAGAAAGAAAGAAAGAAAGAAAGAAAGAAAGAAAGAAAGAAAGAAAGAAAGAAAGAAAGAAAGAAAGAAAGAAAGAAAGAAAAGAGAGAGGGAGGAAAGAAAGAAAGGAAGGAAGGAAGGAAGGAAGGAAGGAAGGAAGGAAGGAAGGAAGGAAGGAAGGAAGGAAGGAAGGAAGGAAGGGAGGGATGGAAAGAAAGGGGAGAGGAGAGGAGGGGTGGGGAAATTTGGGCTAGTGAACAGAAGAGAGTGACAGCGGGTGCCAGGAGTGATGGGCATGGTGGAGAGAGCAGGGTTCCTACCAGGGGATGGGCTACAAGTTTCAGGAGGAGCAGAGGCTAGTGGCTGTAGGAGTTGTGCTTCCATCTGCAGCACTGATCTGTTTAGGTTTTATAGGGCAGAATAGGCCTCAGGGGAAAGGTCCTGGTTCTCATGTCACTGTGAAAAAGTAAACAGCTCGCCTATGTAAAGCAGAGGTGTCCTACTCCTTCCTGCCTTCCTACCCTGCCACAGACCATGGACCACCCAGGCAGAGATGAGGTGATAGGTCAAGGGCAGCTTGGGGGCTCTAATGTGAGACCCTCCCTCCACAGAAGCCCTGGCCGAGACAGTGAAAGAAAACCTCAGCCAAGCCTTGACACCTGACAGTCTGAAGACTCTTCACAGGTGCCTCCAGTTATCTCAGCTGTTTCCCACAGCAGGTGAGTGCCGACCTGCTGTCTGTGACCCTGACCCTTCCTGGGTTTGACCTGAGGGTCCATGGAGAACAGAAAGAGGAGCAGCTGAGGAGCTTGCAGCCAAGAGAAGGGGGATGGACAACAGCAGAGCCATCAGATCAGCACCCACAGGAGGCCTAGTCAGGGTGTCCATGGGTGGGGGATGGTAGCCACTTCTCCTCTGGAGCTACAGACCCCCAGCTCACCTCTGCAGACCTCCCGCCTCCCTGCAGCCCAGAGCCAAGGAAGAGCCTCATGAATACCTCTGATCCCTCATTTCAGCCCTCCTTCACGTTGCCCCTGAGATCTGAGGCCTTTGTTATATAAATAGCAGGGTTCCTAAGCAGCAACATGGATGTCTACTTCCCCTAGAAGAGGTAGACAGCAGCAGGGAGTGGAGTGGAGGACATGCTCTGTGCCTGGGACCACTGAGGGAGAACACTGGGACCCTCAGCTCCTTTTCTCTCCCTCTCACCCTCTCCTGGGTAGTGGAGTAGGGGCAGCTTGCTATCTGGAGTGCAGGCTGTGGGTAAAAATAGCTTGTGTTCTGTTTCTTTGCTTCCTACCTGCTCCATAGGTGCAGCTCTCACTGGGTGGTCTATAGGGTGCAGAGGGAGCCCTTTGTAAACCTTAGGTGTGAGGACTTGGAGAAGAGGTCAAACCAGAAACAACAGTGTCTCCAGATGGCTCAAAACACACCTTCATTTTACAAGGTGAAATAAGCCATTCTCTGCACTCCATCCCAAATTCAGAAATTCTAATCAGCCTTCCCTGGAACCTGGAAGAGCTGTGTTCCAGTCCTGCCTTGGCAAAGCTGTGTGAACTACTCCACACTTCTTCTTTCCGACCAGCCACAGCTGATATGAGAGTGAAGTCACGTCTGGGAGTTCCAAGGACAGGAAAAGCTTGCAGGGTGGGGCCACTGTGGAGATTCAGGGCAGGGAGGAGTGTGAGAAGTGACTGAGGTGAGGAGAGCCTGCTTTTGTCCCCAGGGTCCAGACCTTGCCAGGAAAGGGGTAGCTGCTGTTACCCAGGCCCTCCCAGCCAGCATTAGAGGGTGACACACTGTACTGTGAGAGTGACAGAAATATTGAAGGAATGA
The DNA here is from genome assembly GCA_004024805.1 of Geosciurus inauris. Classification (NCBI taxonomy): domain Eukaryota; kingdom Metazoa; phylum Chordata; class Mammalia; order Rodentia; family Sciuridae; genus Geosciurus; species Geosciurus inauris. The sequence continues at coordinate 53,724 of PVHX01003085.1, read as the reverse complement.
ATGTTGAGAGGCCGGAGAGGACAATGGTGAGCCTGGGTCCTCTAGGTCCTTGAATTCTAAGTGTGGTCCTTGGACCAGCAGTGTCCTTAGGATCACCTGGATGCTTGTTAGAAAAGCACACTCAGGCCCGCCCCAATCCACACTCCAGCAAGTGAGCCCAGTCTGCTGCACAGCTATGCGTGAGGGGGCAGGGTGGCACTATTGGACCCAACTGTGGCTCCTTACAGACATCCAGCTGACTTGGTGACCAGTCCTGGCTTGAGTGAGACCCAGGAAGCTCCTCTGCCCTATGACCAGGTAGGTCTGGTGGGTCCTTCCAGAATACACAACAACAGGTGGGCAGCAGGGACAGCCCCCATCCCACCCCTCTCCTCCCCCTTCCTTGGCCTTTGTCCCCATACTGAGTGAATTTGGTGATGGGCTGGCTCAGAGGAGGGAGCATGGGGTGGGGCTCTTTGAGCCTTGGAAGTGGAGCGTGGAAGTTCCATTCACTGTCCAGAAAAATGGTCAGACATGCAATGTTGTATTTGCAGCAGGGGTTGGGGGGTCATAGGCCCCCCAGAGCCCACAAACCCTAACTCCAGCCAGGAGCGGTGGTGCATGCCTGTAATCCCAGCACTTAGGGAGGCTGAGACAGTAGAATCACGAGTTCAAAGCCAGCCTCAGCAATAGCAAGGCGCTAAGCAACTCAGTGAGACCCTGTCTCTACATAAAACACAAAATAGGGCTGGGGCTGTGGCTCAGTGGTCCAGTGCCTCTGAGTTCAATCTCCAGTACCAAAAAAACAAAAACAAAAAACAAAACCCTAACTCCTTCAAATCTACTGTTGCCCAAATGCCACTCTTCATGCCCCACACCAGGACCTCCAGGACTAAGATACCATCTCTGCCTCTGAAAGATTGCAGGACAGACCAAAATGCAAACCCATGGGATAAGAAGCCAAGGGGACTTTGGGGGAGTTTCCAGAAGGAAAGATTTGCTTCCCATCTGGGGAGGCAGCCTTGGGATGGGGCAAACCCACAGGCTTTTGAGTTGCCAAGCTCTCCATCTGTACAGTGGAGGTCCACACCCATCTTATAAGGATATGATGTTGATAGTGGCTTATGGTAAGCATGCTATAAACACTCTTTCTAGTTATGGAGGAGGCGAGCATCCTAGCTAATGTGGTAAGCTGAATAATGACTTTCCAAAAATGTCTGCATCCTATCCTTTGGAACCTGTAAATATGGTGTGCTATACAGCAAAACAGTCTTTACCGGTGGGATTATATAATGGGTTATCCAGTGGACCCTATGTCATCACAAGAGCCCTTATAAGGGAGGCAGGAGTGTAAAATCCAAGCATATGTGAACATAGAAGCAGATCAGAAAGACAAGGAGTTCTGAAGATACTACACTGTGGGTTTGAGGGTAGAAGAAGAGGACATGGACCAAAGAATTCAGGCAGCCTCTAGAAGATTTCAATGGTAAGAGAATGGATTCTTGAGCTTTTGGAAGGAATGCAACCTGGAGGACCCATTCTAGACTTCTGACTTCCAGAACAATAAGATAATGTCTATGTTGTTTTAAGCTATGGGTTTGTTTAAATTTGTTATAGCAGCAACAGGAAACTAATACTCTTGGCTTTGCCAGGTAGAGGTCAGAGTCTGCTGGGCCAAAGCTGTGGGGAGAGAGGGAGTCAGAAAGGAATTTTGCAGCCAGGCTGGGCAAGGACTGAGCCTGTGATGAGAGAGAGGAGGGGCTGGGCATGGAGTGCTCAGCCTGTGACCTCACCCTTGGCCAGCCACAGCTGTCCTGGCACCCGGATGCCTGTCAGCCCGTGGTTACATGCCTGACTGGGCCAGAAAGGGATCCCTGTGTAGCCAGTCCTGAGGCAAGGGTGGGGTGTGGCAAAGCAGGCCTATGTCAGAGGAGGGAGTCCAATTGGTCCTGAGACTGCAGAGGACATTTGAGCAGAGGGAAGAGACTGGCAGGGGCCAGGGAGGTACCTTGCTGTCCACGGCCCCTTGACAGTGTGGTCCTTCCCCGCCCCCTCAACTGGACCTGAAGCATCTCATGCCTCTTGTCTTTTCCTCTTCTCCATCCTGACCTTCCCTGGGAGAACAGGGACTTTGGGGCTAGAAAAGGAGGATGTGGTCACACCCCAACTCAGTGGCTGAGCAGCTTTGGCAAATTACTTTGCCTTTCTGAGCCTGTTTTCTCCTCTGGAAATGAGGATGGTAATAGTCCCCGTGTCACAGACCTATATTAAATGACATAATGCATGTAAATACAGTGTCTGGCGTACAGTTAACCCTCCAAGTGCAGCAGAGGAATGACATGATCTAAATTACATTTCAAAAGAGTCACCCTGGCGGTTACATTGAGAAGACTCCAGAGGGAGGCAGCAGAGGGGGCTGGAAAATCAGGGCCCATGGCCAGGATACAGGCCAGAGATAGGGATGGCTGGAGTGGCATTGTTATGGAGAGGCTGGAGGAAGTGGTCAGACAGGCTGTGTTGTGAAGGCAGTGCCAGTGGGGTGTGCTGATGGGTTAAACGTGTGTGAGAGAAAGATCTCAAGGATCTTTCCAAGCTTTTGGTTTTGTTTTCTTACCTGGGCAACTAGAGGAAAGGAACTGCTATTTTTTGAGATGGGGTAGATTTAAGGAGGACAGGTCTAGGAGGGTAGTGGGGGAGTGTGCTGGTTAACTACATATGTCAACCTGACTGGGCCACGGGGTGCCTGTATGTAGGGTGAAAAATATTTCTGAGTGTGTTTGTGAGGGTGTCTCTGGAGGAGATTAACAGTTGAATCCATACAGTGAATAAAGGCAGATTGCTCTCAATAGAATGGGTGGGCCTCATATGATCCCTCAGAGGCCTGAATAGAACAAAAAAGGCTGAAAGACAATTTGCTCTGCCTGGCTTGGAGCTGGGACCTCATCTTATCCTGACATTGGACTTTGAATTTACACCATCATCTCTCCTAGCTCTCAGACTTCAGACTCAAAGTCAGATTGGCTCTGCTGGTCTTCAGATTGCTGACTGCTGATCTTGGGACTTCTCAGTCTCCATAATCATGCGAGCCAATTCCTAAAATAAGCCTCTGTCTCTGCCTCCAGAGATCAATAAATAGAAATATAGTAGATAGATAGATAGATAGATAGATAGATAGATAGATAGATAGATAGATATTGATTCTGCTTCTCTAGAGAACGCAGACTAATAATTCAGGGAGTCATAAGTTCAGTACTGGTTACCTTCATTGTGAGATGTAGAGAAGGCAGGGAGATAAGATCTTGAGGAAATATATTAGAAAACTGAACTGAATTTGGATCCTCCAGATTTACCCCTGGGCCCATTTGAGGTTGTCTTCCTCTGCACCATCACTGAGACTGAACATTTTTCTGTCTCTCATCTCTCTAAAATAGTCATGGGCTCCAGCTTTGTGTCCTTCTTGGAGACCTCTCCTTTTTGAGAAAGGTCACATAATCTCTGGAATTCCTAAGTCTCTTTCCCTCCACCTCTGTGATCCTTGGATAGAAGGAAGCCCCGCTGGAAGGTGGCAGAGACCCTGGGCAGAGGATCCCCACCCCGCTGATGAGAAAAGAACTGGGCTGGAAAGGGGCTGAGCACACCTCACCTCTCCTCTCCTCACTCCTCTGCTCTGCTCCTGGTTTCCCAGCAAACCTCACTGCCACCTCCTTTTAGGACATTTCACACCCCCCACGAATCAGAATGCAGCACACAAGAGGAAGTCCAAGCAGACCCAGGTTCCTACCAGCTGGTGAAGAATGGAATAGATTCAAGCAAGTCACTTTCTCTGAGCCTCATCTACTCCATGAATAATAAAGGAATGTGTAGCTAGATTTAGTAGCACATACCTGTAATACCAGCTACTTGAGAGATTGAGGCAGGAGAGTGGCAAGTGAGTGAGACCCTGCTAGTCTCAACCCAGGCAACTTAGTGAGACCCCATTTCTAAATAAAAGATAAAAAGGATGGGGTATGTAACCCAGTGGTAGAACAACCCCGAATTCAATTCCTAGTACCGGGTGGAAAAATGGCACCAAGGGCTGGGGGTGTGGCTCAGTGCTCCAGTGCTTGCCTAGTATGTGGGAGCCCCTAGGTTCAATCCCAGTACCCCGAAAATAAAGGAAGGGAGGAATATGCATTACTTCCTTATAGGGTTGCTGAGGATAAGGTGCACCTAGCAGGTCACTAAGCAGAGTAATCAATGGCCACAGAAAACAAGTCTTCCACTCCTCTCCAAACCCCGGAGGAGTGCGGAGCCTCTCCTTCTGCGAGATTTTTTTACCCCCATTCTCCTCCTGTCTTTCAGAAGGCAAATTTACTTCGGACAAGGGCAACCAGGGAATGGTTGCCACTGGCAAAGCTTTCAGAAACTGCTGCCTGTTGCCTAGGAAACTGCCCCACTCCCGGTTCCCTGGGGTTCCAGCGGTCGATGAGTCTTGGCGCCATCTGCTGGATTCAGTACCACACTGCTTCTGAGCGCCCAGAGCCAGGAAACCTGCAGCAGGGAGCAGAGAATACCCCTCTGCCTGCGCTGGCTTCTCCCCGACATCTCCACATAAAAGCTTTTTGCTCCTTTGCCACTATATTTCCCCAGAGACTAGAGGCATAAAAAGGTCTTGGACACTGTAGACAACAGGGAGGGTGGGAACCATGTCCTTCCCCACAGAGGAAGAGGATAGGGGAGTGGGGTCCGGAGGAAGTCCCTCCCCTTAACTGATTTCCTGAAGCTCAGAATCCACAGGGCAGACGTGCATTTTGCTTCTCACTGGCTCACTCCCACAGGAAGGGAGCAGTGGGGATGAAGAGGTTAGAATCGGGACAAATGGGGTCATAGTAAGGTCCTTACTAATGTCCTCTCCTATTCCCCCTCTTCCCAGCTCCTGGTGCCCTAGTCCCAACTTTCTTTTCCTGTCTGGGCAGAACCTTCCTTACCCACCAGGTCAGTTGTCAGATAACCCACTAGGAACATCAGATCATCATGCCCCTGCAGAAGAAAGAGAAGCAGACAGACACCTGCTCTGGAGACCAGGGCTTCTGAATCGATTCCTGCCTGAGGCAGCCCCTGCCCTGGGCCGTGCTGAGATCAGTACACCCTAAAAGTTGTAGGGAAAGGGAAATATCTGAGGCATGGAATCAAGAGACAGAAAGCCCCCGGGTGCCTGGGCTGGGAGCAAAGTTGAAGAAGGAGCTAGATACCTTGGCTCTCAGCCAGAAGGTGATTGGACCCAAGGTCTCCTGGGTCACTGACCCCACTCCTCTTCCTTCTTGAGTTGAGCCAGAAAGAAAGTAGTTGAGGAGGAAGCTGGCAGTGGTGACTCATGACTCCCACACGTGCAGGTGAGGGATGCTGCCTCTACCCTCTGCCCAGGTTCCCTGACTCCCAGTTTTCCAGCTGGAGGCAGAAGGGCTGCTGTGGGCATGGGGAAATGGGTAGAACTGGTCCCCTAAGCTCTCTAGTAAGAGATGTGTATGTGAAAGGCTGGGATTTGGAGTGTATCTGTTACAAGTCAAAGGGGACCCCAAAACAATAAACATCTCAGAGTAAAGGCAAAAGGAGGAGCTGCCTCCCCCTAGCTCCATTCCCCAATGGCCAAAACCCTCTTCTCCAGACAGGACAAGGATGGGAGAGGGATTAAGGGTATCAGGTCAGCTACAACAGGGGTGCTGACCCTTCCTCCCCTCCAGGCTGGCTGCCACTGATTGACACTGGAGCCCCAGAAGTTGAAAAGGGCCTCAGAGGGCTAGTCTAGTCCCTTCTGAACTCCCAGGTCATGCTATCTGTTCTCAAGACCCCTGAGTAGCAGAGAAAGCAGGGCCAGAGGAGAGGGCTGCCTACTGCTCCTCCTCCATCTGTCCCCCACTTGCGCCAGAGAGGGCCCCACTGTTGTTCACTGAAGTTTGTGGTGACACAACTCACTCCATCCACCTGTACTGCACACCAGGCCTCCCAGGGTCCCCTGCCCACTGCTCCTGCTCCTGTCCTTGCCAAGTACCTGCAGCTTTACTGACCTGCCCCTTTCTGTGCCCATGCTGGGGCCTGTTCAGACTGCTCAGGGGCTGGTTTTTCTGCAGAGACCTGGTATCTGTTGACCTCCCACTGATAATACACACCCTCTCCCTGGGTGTCTACACCCTCACACTGATGCTTTTGTCCAGGAACTGGACCTGGGGTGCCATGGGAGCATGGGTTGGTACCTGCAGTGCCACATCTTCAACAGCCTGGTAGTAAGCAGCCCAGACCACATGGCAGTGAGTGAGCGTACCAGGAGAGGGTGAGGGGTGCCTGGGCCATGCAACCCAGGCTGGATTTCAGGTGGCATGAAGTTTTGTTGACAAGTTCTGTCCCAAATGTGGCTCTGGGCTATTTCAGCATATCCAACTGATGTGGCTTTCCCAATCAGGGCATCTGTCCCTTTGTCCCACCTGGACTTTGCTCACTGTGCTTGAATTTGCAGCCCTGAGTGAGCATGTTGCCTGGGCTATCCCCAGTTCATCTGGGGTGGGGGTGGGAGGGAAAACAGAGAACAAGACAAATTCACTGCACCAATAATCTTCTATGGGTTCTCTCACATAATCCTTAGGTAATGAGGCCATGAGGTAGGTGCTGTCTCATCTGAAATTCTTTTCCAGAACGCATGCTTGGGAAAGTCTTAAAAATTGTGAAATTGAGTGCATGGATTTTTTCTACAACAGTGATTCTCAAACTTTGGTTTGTATCAGAATCTAGGGGCTGATTCGTCATTCAGAAACCTAGATTCCAACTCTCTTGAGAGAGCCTCTGGGTTCCTTATTAGCCCTCCAGATGATTCTAATGCACACCAAACTTTGAGGAGCATTGTGCTAGAAATTCATCTAGAAGGGCCAAACTAATGCTAAGATACCCACAGTAAAGAGGAGGTGCTGACTTATAAGGTAACCCATTTTACTTAGCTCTACTAACCAGTCAGGTCTAGTTCAAAGAAACCTCTCCCTTTGATCCACTCATATTTGATTCAGAGTGACTTGGCATTTATCTAAAAACCTGAGAGCTTTCCCATCTCAATTGCTGGTCACATTGCTTCCTGCATGGCTTTTTTTTCCCCCTTTTTGGCAGAACTGGGGTTTGAACCTGGGCCTTGCACATGCTAGGAAGTACTCTTCCACTGAGTTACATCCATAGCTTTATTTATTTATTTATTTTTTATTTTTATTTTGAGACAGGGTCTTACAAAGTTGCCCAGGCTGGCCTCAAACTTGTGATCTTCCTGCCTCAGCTTCCTGAGTCACAGGGATTAGAGGAGTATGCCACCAGACCCAGCTCCTGTAGTTTTTGTAAACCATTGTACAAGACAGGTTATGAAACATGGCCTCATTTTGGTCCATCCCCTTTTCATCCTCACAGCCAGCTGGATTACTTTTCTCAGGTGCTCACCAAGGCCACAGACCCCAGGGCCTCTTCATGGCCCATTCCCTTTGTGACAACTCCTGGAGCAGCTATCAAGCCAGCTCTGAAACCACCCAACTCTTCCCTTCTCATGCCTGAAGATGCCACGAACCTGGAAGATACAGCAAACACCTGGCCCAGTCATCAGCCATGGGGCCCTTGGCCAAAAGGATTTCTGTCAACAGGGGCCCAAGGGAACAGCCATCAGCATGGTGCTTACAGGGTGATGTGGAGCCCTCCCTTAGTCTCAGAAGTGTTTCCAGATTGTCATTACTCACATTCCTCACCTTCTGCCACCAGGGCATTCCTGGGCCAACTTCTGTGTTCCGTGCCTTGGTGGGACAGCTTTGCAACCACTGCTTATCAACACCAGAGCCACAGGAAGGCAAAATGAATGTCCCAAGACCCCTCACCTCTAGAAGGCAACATGGGGCGGCATGTCTGCCTTGTGGGGGGAGGATGGCAAATGGGGGCAGGTCCTGAGACGCCAGGAAGAGTGGCAATTCACCCATGCTTCCTTGTGGCCATAGTTGTGTCTCAGCTGATGAGACCATGGGCCCTGAGCCAAGTGGTCAGGGCCACACCACCCAGCATTTCCACCTGTGCCTATTCCGCATTGCTCGGCATTACCAGGTTGCAATGGTGCTTTCTGGAAGCAAGCCATAAGGCCCCAATGCCAGTCTTCTACAGTTGGGATGACCTTCTCTGAAGCATCCCAGCTGCCATAGATGCCGGTCACCTGGCACAGGCCTGGGGGAACTCATGCCACAGAAACAGCTTTATCCCCGTGACTACAACACCCTCCTCACCTTCCTGGGAGGCCCATCTCAGATGAGGCTCCGTTTCACCGTCAGGACAGGAGCCAGTCACCCAGTGGACAAGGAACAGAGACAAGATTTCAGAGGCATTAAGACCTGCTTGATTTATTCAGATTATTTAATATATAATTACGTAACTGTGACCCCAAAGTGTGCAAAGTGAAAGCCTTCAACTGCAGCTGAGAGGAGAGGGCAGGGATGGTACACCTGGGGACAGTGGAGAGTCAGGAATGTCCAGCAGGTCTCTTCCCCAGATTCAGGGAGGGGGGAGTGGCCTGAGGAGCAGGGCCTGGGGTAGCCTCAGGCCAGAAGAAGGGGGCAGAGACCTCCCCCTGGCCTTGGTCAGGAGCCCAGAGTGCCACATGGCTGAGAGGGCAGCAGCCCAGGAAGGGACCAGAGGCAAGGACAGGAGAGCACCATTTCCAGGGGGGGGGGGGGAGGCAGAGAAGGAAATGCCCTACAGGAGAAGCCAGGAGGGGCCACCTGCCCCATGGGTGGGAGCCGGGCCAGAGCAGACTGCAGCAAGAGAGACCTGAGGCAGGCACAGGGCCTGAGAGCCCAGGCTGGCTGGGCTCAGGGGGCTGAAGAAGGGAAACCTGGGGAGCTCCCAGGGCAGCCTGGTCCAGGGAGCATCCTGACTCTGGGCGGGTGCCCAGGGATCCCCACCTCTCTCCCTGGAAAGGCGCTGGGATCCCGTAGTGCAAATCCATGGACCACTCAATTATGGAGGGAGGCTGTGCCTGAAGGGAGGCCCTGGGATGTGCCCCCTCCACCACCTCGGCCTCCACCACTGTCCTCAGTACAGCCGCTTCTCGTAACTGTGGGGATAAAGAGGGGACAAAGAGTGGGTGTGTGGACCCTGTTCCCTCCTAAAATCCCCTCATCCAGGAATCCCCAGATTTGAGAAAGGACATGTTGCTGCAGAGCCCTGCCTCTCAGCCATGAGGGTAGGAGGAGGCCTCTGTCCTCTCCACAACAGGGCTCCCTGAAGAACTGTGCCAGGTCCAGAGAGAGCCATGCTCCTTCCAGCCACTGCCACATCTGAGTGAACTGTCCTCAGTGCCTGCGGTGGAGAGGCAGCTCAACCATCCTTACAGGGTAGATTCTGGCCAGAAGCTGATCTTCTGCTTCCTCGTCTGCACCCCACCCTTGCGTGCACAGTCGCTCAGGCTCCTTTTAGTTACTGGGTCCAGTCTAAGATGCAACTGGATCCAGCAGCCTCAGACTTGTCATGGTCATCTTTCTGCACCCCCAAAAGGATTTATATTTCTGCTGCTGGATGAGGGGCCATGGCTGGCCTCCTCTGCCATGGTGCTGGGGTCAGGGGCCAGGAGGGCCCAATCCCAGGGTCCATGTCTCATGGTTCTATCCCAGCACCACCCTCGACCCACAGCCAATCCTCCCAGCCCAGGTCCCGCCCCAACTGCCCCTGCTCTACTCTACTCTTGGCCCGGGCAGCGCAGTTACTTACACGGCAGAAAGGTATAGCTATGGGAGGGTGGGGCAGAAAGAGACACAGGTTAGATGCCCATTTATGCCTGGGGAGATGGCCCTCTTGACTAGGGCGGGCCGCACGCCTGCAACTACTGCTGCCAATCAGCTCTGCCTCCACCCGCAGTTGCCCCAGCGCCGGCCCTAGCACCTGTCTCTCTGCCCCTTTCCCCACCAGAGGGCTCCTGCCCCCTTCTGCCTACCTATCTGGGGCCACCACCAGCAAGAGCCCAGCACCACCAGCCCTCTGCCACCAGCCACCAAGCTTCCTGAGCAAGCAAGGGCTGGGGAGCCCAGCTGGGGCTAGTGGTCATACCTCCCATGCCCTGCTCGGGGAGATGCCCGAGGGGAGGGGAGTGGCCTGGCTGCATAGGATAAGGTTCCAGGGTGGGCTGGGCCCTATAGGACAGGGTGATGTGTCATCCTGCAACAGCACCCATCCCTGGTATGGGTGGTCCATGGGGCCCCTGGAACCTCAACTTGGCCTTTGAACCCTGGCCCCATGAGCCCGACCCAGTGCCAGCCAGCGAGGGAAAGAAGGCCACCCACTTACGAGTGCAGGCCGTGCACACCACCCTCGATCTGGGCTGACATGGTCCGCTTCTCGAACTTGAGCTCTCCTGAGTACATCATGGACCTGGCAGGCAGGCAGGTGAGCAGGTCAGGGGTGCCCAAGTGAAGAGAAAGAAAGGAACAAAAGGGAGGGAAGCCTCCCGGCCTCCTCTAGTTGCAGTGCTCACCGCAGGACGGACAGGCTCCGGGCCCCGATGTCCTGGCAGCCATGCTGGATCCCTGCTATGAGGTAGGGCACGAACTTCTGAATGGAGCCTTTGTCCTGGATGGAGCCTGAGACACCCTGCGCAATCTTCACCTTATCCCCCTCACTGCAAGGAGGGTGCGGAGGTTGAGCCCAGCAGGCTGCTGCTCGGAGGACCCCACCCTAACTCTCCAGGGCACAGGCAGAGGGGATGCCACCCGGAAGGGTACCTCAGCACCCACTCACTGGGCTACAGCAGGGACAAGCATGCCCTCTGGGTCAGGTGGCCCAGGCTCTGCCACTTATACCTGTGTCTTGGTTTCCAGAACTACAATATGGGGACAGGTGGCATCTGGGGAAGTCAGGGGCATGTGTGGCCCCAAGGACTGCAGGTTAATCGACCAGGGCTGGGCCTGGGGCACATACCTGAAGTATCGTTTCTGGCTGCTGCTGCTCTTCTCCATGGCATCCAGAGAGCCCATGCCCCGGTACTTCTTGAGCCTCACGCCATCTGAGAAGAAGTACTCGCCAGGGGCCTCTGTGGTGGCGGCCAGCAGAGAGCCCATCATCACTGTAGAAGTGAAAGGATCAGTGTCTCCTGCTCCCACACTCCCAGCCCCACCTGCCCAATCCCAGGCCTGTCCCCTCACCTGTGGAGGCTCCAAGAGCTAGGGCCTTGACCACATGTCCCACAGTCTGGATGCCACCATCTGCAATGACTGGTACACCAAAGCGCCGGGCATACTCAGCCACCTTGTACACAGCAGTGCCCTGAGGCCGGCCACAGGCCATCACTGGGAGAAGGCAGGTACACAGGACAGAGAGCAGTCAGCAGCAACACAGGGGACAGGCACAGGGCTGGGCCAGCTCTTTGTCCTTGTACCTTCCTCTACTTGGGGAAAGGGAGGGGAGTGGATGGTGTTTCTGAGCATAAGACAGGTGCCAGGAGATAACATCAGGATGAATGTCACTCTTGGGATCTGGGCCACCCACCCATAACAGCACTACAGGGGATTCAGGTGGGGGAATCTGTACTGGTCTTCAGAGTATAAGCACTTCAGACTGGTCTCCAGCATCACCTGCTCCGGAGGCATAAGGTGCCCTCTGAAGCTTTCATTTGCAAAAGTTGTTATTAGAGTTAGGTACTTATGGACACTGGTTCACATTCATTTCTTTAATTGTCCTAGGTCCTTTAGGTTTTAAGTGGGAATTCTAAAGAACCAGTACTTTGCTAAGGGGTAGGTAAAAAGCTAGATAAACTAGAAAAGTGAACTTTCATTTGTTTTGTCCCTACTATACCCCAAGGCTTAGAAAAGTGTCTGGTACAGAGTAGGTGCTCAATCAATATTTGTCAAGTGAGGGAGGGCCCACATTTCACCATGGTGGTCGGCAAAGGTGAAGGGTGAAAACTTAAAAGGCAAAGGCTCTGAAGACCAAAACAGAGAGATATTTTGGGCAGGGAACACAAAGTGGGTCATTCAGTTGTTTTGGAGAAGTAACCCTCCAAGAGGGTCCAGGTACATTCCCTCTGACCAAGCCAGATCCAACACCTCCGGCAGCCATCCCATAAGTCAGACACCAGCCCCCAGGCAGGACTCTGTCAACCACAGGGGCAATACATGTTAGGGTCTCCTCTCCCCCTTCCATGTTCAGGAACTTACCCTGCAAAAAGGCTTGTTCCCCAAGTGCCTGTGGAGTGGAACTCTCCATCCTGCTACATCACCACATGGTAATGTGGGTTCATACTATCCCTGCTATTACGGGACATGTTGTCTTCATGCCTCTAAGCATCTACCTTGTCACAAATCCTGTCAGAACCCTCAGATGGTTTCCAACAAGCAACTTGTAAAAGCAGGCACACAGCCCTGGGCCACAGACTGAGTCTCTTTGAACAGTATCTGTGTATCAGGTTGATAGACAGCCAAAACTCAGGGCGTCCTCACTTACTTTGTCCTGCATGAGTCACCCTAAGCCCACCTTCCCAGGAAGGGCCTGGCAGGGTGGGCACTCCATAGGCACTTGTGGAGCAAGAACTAGCAAGGCCCTAGCAGTTACTCTTCCCACTGTGGACACTCACCTTCTTGGGTGATGCAGATGGAGCCACAGCCCATACCCACACGTAGCCCATCCACACCAGCATCAATCAGGTTTTTGGCCTGGGCTGCTGTCACCACTGGGGATAGGGAGGAGACAGAAGAACAGTGTGAGGATAGGACGCCCTGCCCTGCCCAGTGGCTTCCCAGGACCTCAACTACCCATCCCCCCAACCTGACCACCTGCATTGACCAAAGCCCATCCTGACCCCTGACCCCCTTGCCAGGAACAATGCCATCACCTGGGGGTGGCAAAGGATAGAGAAATATTACAGAGTGAGTGAGTAGGAGCAGAGGGTAGAGGAGACCCTGCACTCACCATTCCCCCCAATCACCTGGAGATGGGGGTACTTCTGCTTGACGTAGTGCACCATGGCAATCTGATACACTGAGTTCCCTTGGGATGAGTCCTGTGAGACAGAGGACAGAAAGCTTAGGCTAGAGAGCTGAGGCTCCTTACTGGGGAAGGGAAACTCTGAGTGGATAAACCCCTGAAATCATGAAAACTGTTTCAACAGTGCACATTCTAGACTGAACACAGTGGCGCACACCTGTAATCCCAGAGGCTCAGGAGGCTGTGGCAGGAGGATCACAAGTTCAAAGCCAGCCTCAGCAAAAGCAAGGTGCTAAGCAACTCAGCGAGACCCTGTCTATAAATAATATACAAAATAGGGCCGGGGATGTGGCTCAGTAGTTGAGTGCCTCTGAGTTCAATCCCCAGAACAAAAAAACAAATTTTTTTAAAAAAGTGCTCATTCTGTTTCTCCTGAAAAGTCACTTGACAACTTTTGGCTGATCCTTAGAGGGACCAACTCCCCCAGAAGGTTGAACAGCACTGAGTCTTGAGTAGACATAGCCTTTTCCTGTGCTCCCCCCCAACCCTGCTGTATGAGTCGGTCCTCATGACAGGGAGATACTGTCTGGGCCTGCTATAGTTTGGATCTTAAATTCCTAAAAGGCCCATATGGTAAAGTCTTAGACCCCAGTTGATGGCACTATTGGGAGTTAGAAGAACCTTTAAGAGGAGGGGCATAGTGAGGGAAGTTAGGCCACTGGGGGCATGGCCTTGAAGGGATATTGAGACCAGGCCCCTCCCTTTCCTTTATCTCTTTGCTTCCTGGACTTCACCACATTCTCCCATAATGATGTACTATGCCACCACAGGCCCAAAACAACAAGGTCAAGCAGACATGAACTGAAACCTATAAAACAGAGCCAAAATAAACCTTTCTTCCTTTTAAGTTGGTTATGTCAGGTATCTTGTAACAGTAATGGAAAACTAACTAACATAGGTCATATACTCTGTCCCCACCAACTCACCAACAAAATGAAATTACTTAATTGCCTTTTTCTTTTCTTTTTTCTTTCTTTTTTTTTTTTTTTTTTTTTTTTTTTTTTTTTTTTTTTGTGGAACTGGGGATTGAACCCAGGAGTACTTAACCTCTGAGCTATACCCCCAAACCTTTTTTTTTTATTTTATTTTTGAGACAGGGTCTTGCTAAGTTGCAGAGGCTGTCCTTAAATTTGCAATCCTCCCGCCTCAGCCTCCTGAGTCACTAGAATTATAGGCATGTGTCACTGCTCCTGGCACTTCACTGCTCTAAGCCTCAGTTTCTTCCTCTAACAACTAAGAATAACAGTTGTACTTTAAGGTGCGCTGCAAAGATTCAATGAGCAAATACATAAAAAGACATAAGGTCTTAGCTCAGTGTCTTGCTATCGGGGGCAGGGGCTCCCAGTGAATGTGAGCTATAGTTCCTAGGGTCTACTTATACATGAGGAAGTCTCCCAGAGGATCCCACCATTGTTCTGGGATCCACAGAGAGCCTGTGATCCTCGGAATTTGGACACTAGGGAGTATGCAGAAGCCAAGAGGAAGAACAGTGAGAACGGTCAAGGCTGAATGAGGTGAATGTGGGGACACCTAAGCCTCAACTCTGGGGAGCCACTAGTCTCCTTACTAGCACTATGACGTCGGCGCCCGCCTGGGTAAGCAGGTCCAGGCGGTATTTGTCGTCCTCACGGGTGCCCACAGCTGCCCCACACAGCAGCTGCTTGTGGGAGTCCTTAGAGGCCAGGGGGTAGTCCCGGTTCTTCTTCAGGTCGGTGCGGGCAATAATGGCCACCAGCTCGTCGCGATCATTAACAATAGGCAGCTTCCCTGGCCAGGAAAGCAGAGGTGAGTTGAAGAAGCAGGCTTTGGGGTGGGCAGGGGGACTGGGTGATGTGTGTTTGGGGGTAAAGATGAAAATGGATCATGCCACTGAAGTGCCCAAACCAACCACTAGGTGACAGCACCCACCCAGGAAGTGTTCCTAAGAACCTGAATCTCTTCCCAAGGCACCGGAAGCAAAGAAAACTTGGCAAGCAGGTTCCTAGGGCTTTTTTGTTCTGTGGTCTGGCAGAGATAGAAGGGACATCCCCTACGCAGTGGTCACAAGCCAGGGTGTAAATATGAGGCTGTTTTGGAGCAGGCATGTGCCCTGCCCAATACCAACTCCACAGAACTATGCAGTATGGACCATGTAAAGAATAACCTAAAGGAATCTAGTGAATATTATATAAACAGCTTCAATATCAAATTTAACTACAGGACCTCTCAGAGCCTTAATGAGCCAATGTGCAATTCTTTATCCAAGGAGGAGGATATAGAAAACAGCATTTCTCAGACATTTGAGGCCATAGAGCCCTTATTTATGTGATGAGCACCTCACAGGACTAGTTTTAAGAAACATACTGTGAAGATGCTGAATTCTGAACAGGTTTCCCTAAGCCAGGAGGATATCGGGATTTAGGTTCCAGCATGGCTGGGGCTATTCAAACCTTCCCCAAGGCCCAGTGTGGTTGCTGCCAGGCTATAAAGGAACAGGGGGATCTAGGGTACAGGCAGGCAGACTGGGTGTGGAGTTTTCTGCCCACTCCCAATACCTTTCTTGCTGCGCTGCAGGATCTCATTTGCCTCTTTCAATGTCACACCTGCTGGAGCTACCACCAGCTCAATCCGTGGTGTCATCACCTGTGGAGCCAGGAACATTTGCCTGCAGGTTGGCAGGTGAGAGAGAAGGAGCCAGACCTCCCTCTGGTCCCTAGTTACAGGCTCTAGCCTGGGCCCCCAGGGTGTGGGACCCTCGCACTCCAGCCCCGCCTGCCCTGCCCTGCTGGCACCTCACTGAGCAGAGTGGTGTGATCCTTCTCAGCCAGGAAGTCAATATCTCTGGAGGTGACGATGCCCACCAACTTGCCGCCCATGGTGCCTGTTGCGGTGATGGGGATGCCAGAGAAGCCATGCCGGATCTTGGCCTCCAGCACGTCGCCCACAGTGTGCGAGGGGCTCAGTACCACAGGGTCTGTGATGAAGCCCTGCTCAAATTTCTGTGGGCAGGAGGGGAAGGAAAAGACTGAAAGAAATCCAGGTGGTGTCCAGCCTAGCCATGGGGGAGTGAGGTGGCCTTTGTTATGCCACAGACAAGGCAGGGCCCTCAATGGGTTGACAGGTAAGTGGAAAAATGAGAACGCATTCCTGACCCCACTGTGAGGAAGGAAAGCCAGGACCCCACAGCAGCTAAGCAGGGAATGCAGCAGCCTGCAGGGCTGCAAGGGAGGGTGGGAGCGCCTGCAGGGTGGGGCCTGCCAAGTGGCATCTTTCTGGAGAGGGGCCTGGTACTTGCCTTGACCTTCCGCACCTCATTGGCCTGGAACTCTGGGGTGCAGTTGTGGTGAATGAAACCAATTCCTCCCATCAGCTGGGGTGGAAGGAAGGTATGGTCAGAGCCAGGGCTAACCCCCCTCCACCTTGCCCCTCAGCACAACCCACCCTGTTCAGTCCCCTCTGCTTAGGGGTCCCCACTCAGGCATGGGACTCACAGCCATTGCAATGGCCATGTCGGCCTCTGTCACAGTGTCCATGGGCGAGGATATCAATGGTGTCTTTAGCGTGATCTTCCTGGTCAGGGCTGATGTTAGGTCCTGAGGATGGAGGCACAGTCCATTGAAGGGTTTTATCAGCCAACGGACACTCACCAGCGCCTACATGTATCCTGCATCAGGACAGGCCCTGGGGACACTGCAGTGAGCAAAGCAGCTCTCATGGAACTGACATTCTACTTGGAAAGAAAGATAACAGACATGAGACACAGACAAGATGACTTTAGTCAGGAAGAAGGTTATGAAGAAAACAATGGAGCCAAGTGACCACTGGGAGCATGTGGTGAGTGGACTCTAGGTGAAAGGGCTGAGGCAGAAGGAGGGACAGGAAGGTGTCTATTAGCATTGGTAAGTGGGTGGCTAAGGATCTAGAGCTCCAGAAAGAAGTCAGGATTGCAAATACGGGGTAGGCATCGCTGACCAAATCTCAAATCCTCCAAAATCCAAAACTTTCTTAGCACCAAAATGAAACCCAAGCAGAAATTTTCACACCTGACCTCATGGAACAAGTCACAGTCAAAATGCAGGCATGCTAAAAATATCTTTTAAAATTACCTTTCAGGCTATGTGTATGAGGTGTATACAAAACACGTGGATTTCTGATTGGACTTGGGCCCTATCCCAAGATATCTTGTTACATATATGCAAATATTATAAAATTTTTTAGACCTTTATTTTATTTATTTATGTATTTTGTACGTGGTGCTGAGGATCAAACCTAGTGCCTCATGCATGCAAAGCAAGTGCTCTACCACTGAGCCACAACCCCAGCCCCAAATATTATAAATTTTTTAAAAAAAATTTGAAATCTGAAACACTTCTGGTCCTGATCATTTTGGACAGAGACACTCGACTTGTGCAGATTTGGGAGTCTGTCTGCCTATGAAGGGTGTTGAAGACTAGGTCATAGACCACTCTGAGATTCAGGTCAACAGCTGCCAATCCCAGTTCCCCAAACCCCCAGACATAGACTGCCATTGTTGAGATTCACAGACCTGGGCCAGAACCTGGGCCCCACAGCCTAGAAAGTGCCACCTTCTCTTCTATCATGCCACAGGAGAAAAGCCACAACCTTCCTGACAGAGGCCAAAAGAAAGGAGACCCTCAGTAGCTAGGCAAGGGGATCTTTTTGGTCCTTCCAGGTCTGCAGTACTGTTGTTTGAACCTAGGAGTGCTCTATCACTGGGTTATACCCCCAGACCTTTTTATTTTTATTTATTTTTATTTTCTTTTTAAAATTTTTTTAGTTGTTCATAGACCTTTATTTTATTTATTTATATGCAGTGCTGAGAATTGAACCCAGTGCCTCACATATGCTAGGCAAGCACTTTACCACTTAGCTACAACCCCAGCCTTTATTTTTTTATTTTGAGACAGAGTCTCCCTAAAAGCCCTGTCTGGGCTTAAACTTGAAATCCTCCTGCTGCAGCCTCCCAAATTGCTGGGATTATAAGCAGGTACCACCACGCCCAGCAGTAAATTCTGTTAAACTGAACAGCTGGACCAAGAAGGTTTCCTGGTTGCTGTCATAAGAGAAATATCCAAAATAGCCCATATGTTCCCCTAATAATCTGTCTGGGTCAGCTCTGGCTACCCACAGCTTGATATTAGCTTCCCCAATACATAAATGATCTAGGCTCATGTGCTCTGGCCTTTCATGAGAACCAGACCAGAATAAATAGCAATAATAACAGCAATAGAAATGCTTTTTTTATTGGTGCATTATAATTACATGTAATAGTGGGATTTATTTTGCCATATTCATACATGTGACATAATTTAATCAACCTCATTCCCCAGTACTTTCCGTTTTCTGCCCCTCCTCTTCCCCCAGAAATGAATTTTTTAAAAAAGGTACATGAATCCATCATAGAATCATCATCAAACTTTTTCATAAACTAACTTATACCATCCTCACTACACCTCTTGGCTTCTATGAGTTTATCATATGCTAATTGTTCATTGCTTTGGCTCATTGCTGAGTCCCTGGTAGAAACTAAACCACTATATTTCCTCATTTGTCCCACATCCTACTCCTTCAAACCCTCTTACCAGTTCTTGTCCAATGTAGCGTCAGTGAGTGATCATTGAACACCTTATTCCAAGTTCATAATTTTATTGGCTTCCACCCTGTCCTTGCTCAGCATTTTAGAAAACATTCAGTCCTTATGGTCTACATAATAAGGCAGCCACACCCAAGCCCTTCCTTCCCAGGGCCTTTTCTGAACCTTCCCCCAAGCTGTCAGTTATAGAGCATCCTCTGGGCCATGCTAGGCCCCCACTCCGCACTCCCCAGAACCACCCCCCAGCTGCCTCTTCCACCAGGCAAAACACTTTGCCCTGTGCCAGTTCCTCTGGCAACAAAAGTTATACTCCCCTCATTCCCAAGAAATGTCTCTCCCACACCTTCCCTTGAACAAGAAGTAAGCAACCATCACACGGCCAGCCCTTCCCCAATCAAATGAAGAGGGACTCACCACCTCATCAGCTATGAAGTCTATGAATCCTGGGAGAATCAAGAAGTCACTGCAAAGACAGAAAATGAGTGTTACTGGTGGGCATGGGTACCCAAACAGGGCAGGGCCTGCCATGCCAGGGGCAGCATCACAGGGATGGAGAAAAGACCAGAGAAGCTGAGGCTGGAGCACTCTGATCCCTGCTGTTCCACAGCTACAAACACTCTTATTCCCCTCACTAGGCTGACTCCAGCCTCAAGAGCTAGAGCCAAAAATGGCAGGTCTGCAGACCTGGGTGCCATCAAGGTGGACGGCCCACAATAGCCACTGCCTTCAGGAATCGGTTAATGTCAAAGAACACAGAAGTTCTCATATGGCCACACAAAGCAGATACAGTGCCTGCCCTTGAAAATCTCAGTTTTGATGGGGCAGATAAGAAGTCAACAAAAGAAAACAACTCTACAGTGCAACATGGCATGAATGTGACCCAGCACAGGACAAGTTTCATACCCCAGTGCCAGGGCTGCTGAGTCACACAAGGTTCAAAGCAGTATAGAGGGACCCCAGGGGATTGAGTTCAGGGCATGTTCTGACACAGCGGGTACTGGGCCAGGAGCAACCAAAAGACATGACTGTAGTTGAGAAGAGGAGCAAGGAGGCCGGACAGGAGCAGCCAAAGTTGGCAGCTGTCAACTGTAGGGTAGGCCATGGTCATAGAGAAGTCCAGAGGGGAGTCCAGGCCTGCATGGGTCTATCTAGGTGCAGTGTCACACACAGCCTCAGCTTCTCAACAGGCTCAACCTGCCTGAAATCACAGCAGGCCTTGACAGACACACCCAAAAATAAATGTCCCACACTTCAGAGCACTCTGATCCCTGCTAAGCAAAGCAGTGCCCCAGTGCAGGAAGGAAAAGTCCCAGGGCGAATGGGAGTGGGGTGGTTAATGTGCCTCAAGGCCTAGAGAAACTCCTAGAAGTACCCCCAGGAGACTCCAGTGAAAAACCTATCAAGGATATACCCGCTCTCCCATCACCAACCACTACCACAGAAACAGAAATTTTGCTGCCCCCTGCCCCTTAGCAGTCCTTCTTTTGTACAATGAGGCCTTTGAGAGAGACAGAATTGACCTTTGGGCATTATATACCCCTCTCACCAATGAGCAGGCAAGAGGGACCCTGCCTAGGAGTGACAGTGTATCCTGGTTTTGGGGAAACTGCCTGCCAAGCAGGAATGCTTACCATCCAGGCTAGGGATGGCAGGGGGCAGTCCAAGGATGCTGTTGGGTCACCAGCATCCCCACTCTGCCCCAGTCAGGAGTTCTGATGCTCCTTCCTGGCAGGGACATAGTCCTGCAGCCAGGAGGCATGGCTAGTGCCAGGCCTGCAGCTGGCAGGACAACTGGCTCAGGGCCACAGAGTAGATCTCTATCTTCCTCCAAAATCCCATGTGTGGTGGGTTTTGGGGTGGTAGTCACAGTATACTCATGCAAGGGGACACTAGTGCCAACCTGTGGGCAGGCAGGGACACCAAGTGGAAGGAGGGCTGGACCGGATGGTGGAAAAAAGGAGTCACCCCCCTGCCCAGCCAGGCCTCTCCTGGGGGCAACACTCTAGCAACTGCCCAAGCTGGCTCCAGAAACCCCTCTGCTCTCCAGGAGAGGCTGGGAGGGAAAGGGTGTCCTGGACCAAGGTTGCTTAAATCTCCCCAAAACTCCCACACCCAGCTTTCTGACACTTCCCAAAGCCTTTCCAGGCGGTCAAGATGCCCAAAAGAGGAAGAAGTGGGCCCAGATTCACCCGGATCTGGCCAGAAACGGGTCAAGGCACAGAGGGCCGCGATGTTGCTGTGCCACGTCCGTCTGCTCTCCGCGCGGGCCTTCTTCCTTCCCAGGCCCAGCCCCCACGGCTGGCACCAAGTCACTCTTATTGGGCAGGGGCACGCGGGCGTCAGCAAGGGGCAGCCGTGCACGTGTGGGGCCGGGGGCCACTGTGCTGCAGTGCGCGCTCGCAGGTGGGGCCGACGCTTACTTGTAGGTGAGGCCATCTGCGTTGGCGAAGAGCTGCTGCGCGGTGAGCCCATCCTCCGGCACGTAGCCGGTGCCGCCGCTGATCAGGTAGTCCGCCATGCTGCTGGGAGACACCGCGACCCGACATAAACACCCGCGCGGGCCGCCCCGCAGCTGCCGCCACCGCCGCCGCTGCTGCTCTGCTGCTGCTGACGCGCACCGCGGCCACGCTGCTGCCGCGAGCCGGGAGAGCCGGGGGCGGGGGCTGCGGCTGCCGCGGGCGGCCCGGGGCACCGCCCTCTCCTCCTGCCCCTCCCTCAGGGACCGCTGCCTCCGCCCCGCGCCGCACAAAGGCCAAGCCCAGCTGGCCCATCCGCCGCCACCACCGCCGCCGCCACACACACTCCCCGGCCGCCTGCAGTGGCACAGCAAACCTGCCTGCCGAGGCAGGGAAGAGGGATGTCTAGGACCAGCCGGGAAAGGGACCATGGCAAGCCAGGGCACGCCCACTTTGCCGCCCTTTCACGCTCCTCTCAGAACCCCAGTAGTGTGCCGGGCCTGGCTCCCCCTAGCCACTGGGCCCCGGGCGCCCTGTCTCCAGTTGCCAACCTCAGGGGTACCTACTTCTAACGTGGTTCTCCTTTTCCCTAATACTAATCCCCTCATCATGATCAAGGTCTGGATCCCTAAGTAACTCTGGACTTCCCTCTCCCTAAGCCACAGGAGGTAGAGGTTGGACCACTACCTGAGCCCTACATCATTCCTAAAGGGCAGACATTTAATGACACTCTCTGACCTTCGGGTAGCCTCAGAGCATTTTTCATAAACGATCATGTTTACTCCATAATCTATTAATTGCCAGTATTAGATTCCCCACTTATAGAAGCCAAACCTACAGTTGGGAAAGAGAGGAGGGGTACAGCTTCTGACTCCTGGTTCAAGGCTTCAGTTTGGCGGTTTTACCTCAGCTCAGAAAATGGTATAGAAACCAGGGTGTTTGGCCCCATAGAGGACAGTTTGTTTCTATTTGGGAGGGTAGTGTGGTGGGTGAATGGGGGAGGTTCACAGGCCTGTGTTAAGACAAGTAAGTATACATAAAAATCAGGACAGAGGCTAGAGAACTTTTGAAAACATCCAAGAGCAGAAGTTTGGTGGCCCTGGGTGCCCAGGAAGACAAAGATTTCCACCTGGGGGCACTACGATTAGGTAGCAAATTGACTGGGGTGGGGGCGGGCAGGGGCAGGTGGCCAGAACTGCTAATGCTACTCCCTGACAGAAAGCTAGAGTGCCCACCCTCTCCACTGTCTTCTTCCTTTGCTCTCCTATGGCTTCTATAGCTCACTTGATGAGGTGAGGGAATGAGACTGGACTCAATCCTTTCCCTAGCATGGGGGCTGTCTCTGGCACCAGCTCTCTCCCTCCTCAGCCTTGGAGGCTGGGTTTGTTTACCTCTCAGCTGTGTGGTGCAGCCAGGCCCAGGGGAGCTTTGACTTCCAAGCCACTAGGCTCCCTGGGATGCCCCCCTCCCAGCCCTGCCAGAAAAACAGACTGTTCCATCCTTGCACAGAGGGGAGGGGAGGCTTCCTGTGGAGTTCTGAGCACTAGAGGACACTCACAGATGTCCTCTTGACTCCTGTGGTGAGTAGGGACACCACAGACCTTAAGTTTCCCTCCTTCACTGGGGCTCCAGATGGGGCCTCTGAATGCCCTCTGGCATCAGAAAGGAGGAAAGGGACTGCTGGGGTTCTCGTTCAGTGGGAGCTGGAGCTAGCTTTCCAAAGAGGACTAGAAAACACCTCACTGAAAGATCACTATTCACAGATCTATTGGAGAGGGGGAGTTGGGCCATATGAAGGAGATCCTAGGGGGTCTGGCTCTAGGACCTCTTTCTCACTGGCTATTTGGGGCAAAAGCAGTGAAACCAGCCAGAGCGAGCACCCTGGCCATTCAGAGCAGCCCTTTCTGGCCATAGAGCTGGGCCATCATGCCAATTGTAGTTCAGAGCACAGTGGTCTCTAAGGGACCTCCCGTGGCTCACTCACTATCCCCTAGGAATAGCTAGGGTACTATTCAGGGTTTGACCGGGGTTGGGTCCCAGGAGAGCAGCTGGGTTCTGCTATCTCAGGCAAACTTAATGTGACATCTACCCCAGTCTAGGACACTGGGATCCAGGGGAGGAGGCTGCCAGGCTGAGTTGTGAGGGAGGGTCACCTTCCCTGTGAGTACAGACTTCATGGACCCTTACCCCTCCTGCTCTGACCTGTCTCAGGGCTTCTCATTACTCTAAGCTGCTGGGCTCAGCCCTGGGTTAGGCTGTCCTTTTCCAGAGACTTAATCCATCGCCCCCCCCTCACTCCTCCCTCTTCCTGATCTTCCCCAGCTGCTTCCTCCATGGGGAGGAGACGCCAAGGCAACCAGTGGGCCTCCTTAGCCTGAAGAAGGGCTGCTGGTCCTCTGAGACTTCCCATGTAGCAGCTTCAAGGACAGAGGGGCAGGTCTGACCCCTTTCTCAGGGATAGGGGACTAGTACTCAGTAGAGTACTGAGGTTCAGGCAGGGAGCCCAGAGATCTCTATTTGATCTGGGGCTGTGTGAAGGAACAAGATTTCAAAACACTTTTAGGGGGGAAAAGGTGACAACATTAGCACTGTTGAGCTAGGACGGGGGCATGACTTGCCCAAGTTCCAGCCAGGGAGCAGTAACACTGGATTCAAGCCCAGGACTTCTCATGGAACCCTGGCCTCTTCTCACAGATCCAGGTGGGTGAAGGCAGATGTAGGTCTAGCCAGCAGGTTTTGAATCTCATTACACCACCTGGCTGGGGCTCAGGTTTTATACAAGCTCTTCGGAGCCTAAGTTGGGAGGGGGATGGAGGGTGGAGGGCAGGCATGCCCCCTCCATGCAGCAGTATATCTGGAGAAGGGATGATCCTGAACGGCCCCAAGCCTTAGCTCTAAAATGATACTTTTCTCAGTACCTGCTCTAACCAAGATACTGCCTTCATCAAGCCCCCAATCATCCCAGCCTGCTTCCTCCCCCAACTGTGGTCTCCCCCTGTCATCTGAAGTCCTCCCGGCTTACTCCCTCCCCAACTGTACTCCCTCCCTGTTATCCTGGGTCCTGAGCCCCAAGCAGCTGGATTTCTAGCATAGGAAGAAGAACAGGGTTTGCCTAAGCCTAAATCAATTCTGCAGGGACAGGTGGGACTGGGCTTCGCAGCCCCCTAAGCCGTTAAAAGTTCTTACATAAGCAGCCAGCCCCTGGGCAGAGCTACCGGGCTAATTCCCCAGACCACCCCCCCTCCCCAAACCCAGTTGCCAGGTCACCTCCCCAAGCTGCTGAGCACCAGCAGATGGGGCAGAGAAAGAAGTCCAAATCCTCTGGACCGGAAGGACAGTGGGATTGCATTTCAAGCTGCGATACAATCCAGAGATTAGCCGCTGTCTCCTTTCCAGCCAGTTCCACTGGGACCCAGCTCATTGCCCCCTCTCTTCCTCCAGTCCCCCTCACTCCCTTTCAGATCTCAGCATGGGGTCCTGAGTCTTAGGAGGAGATGAGCTGCTCTGGCAACCTCAAAGGACATGGCGAAGAGGGGCCAGCGTCTTCACTTGGCCCCGGGGAGGCGCTCCATGCGGACACGCACACCTGCCACTAAGACTACTGAAGATAGTTCTAGGAGCAAACAGCTGAGGTGGAGGAAGCAAAGTTGGACAGGGACTCCAACAAACTACGGTCTGAACCCCAGGAGTTGGAACCACTTGGACTGGATACCGTTGGGTGTGTAGTTGAGGTCTCATCCAGGTCTAAGATTTCAGCAACGCAGCACGGAACCCGTTGCCTTCCTGCATCCCCTTGCCTGAGCCGTGTGCGTGGCTGCAGAACCTCGTCGCGGGAAGTTAGGGGTGGAGGCGGTGGAGGGAAGGGTGTGTGGGCCTGCCCCTCCCCTCCCCCGCAGCGCGCGGGGTTCCCGGAGCCATCGCGCCCTCCTAGGCCGCCCGCCCCGGATGCGCCCCGCGCGCCCAGCCCTGGGCGTCACCTCTCGGGCTCGTAGCCGGCCTGCAGCAGGCGGGCGCTGTACCGCTGCGCTGCTGTCTCGTGTCCCGGGTGTTGCCGGGCTCCAGGCTCCAGAACAGCGGTGGCTCCGCCTCCCTGCAGCGGCTGAGGGAGCGGCCCCGACTCCGGTGGTGAACCGAGCGGCCCCTCCATGCGGAGGCCGCAGCTCGGGGCGGCCGAAGCCTCTCCGCTTGGAGGCTCCCGGGCCCCGGCTGGGCTGTGAGCGCACCAGTCGGGTCCCGGGGAGGGGACCGGGCCGCCGGGGCGGGGTCTGTGTGCCCGGGGCGGGCCCTGAGCGCCGGGGGCGGGGTTCCGGGAGTTGACTGGATCCCGCTCTAGGCACCGCGTTCTGCCGGGCCCCCCTGGGCGGCTCCTCAAACTCAGCCATCCCGCAGTAGTTGAGGGTAGGTCGGGAGATAGAGGTGGGCGTGTGTCCTGCAAGGGTGGAACTCAAAACCCGCATCTTCCCGGCCGTCTAGACCTCCCGATTTCTCTTGGCCCCTTTGAGGGAAATCAGGAGGGGAAAGAAACTCTGAGACAGGGGTCCTCCGCAGTCTTTTGCGGGTTCTTTGGCCTTCTAAGGACAATGTTCTCTGGAGCGCCTTCTACCGTTCGGCCGCAGACCCCCCATGCTAAGGCAGAAGTTGGGACGCTACCTCTCCCTTTGCCTGCTCAACAGACCCCAACTTAGATGGGGAAAAAAAAAATTTCCACAAAAGAGGTTTACCACTGCTTGAGGAAGGAACAAACAGGCTGAGAGCTCCTTAAGGGAAAGATTCTAGTCTTGTCGTGCTCGAGGTACCCCATAATAAGGGAGTGGGGCTAAGAGCATAAGGTGCTCAAGTTTGTTCATCTCTTGAGTAGGAAACACACCGTTTCCCATTTCTCTTTGTTACCATTGTCAACAATGATTGAGCACCTCTCAGAGATGGCAAGAAAAGTAAGAGTCTCTACCATCAAGTAATTAGAGATAGAATAGAAAATAAACAGTTGACTTTTTTTTTTTTAACCCAGGTACACTTAACCACTGAGCTACATCCCCAAACCTTTGTTATTTTTATTTTGAGACAGGGTCCCGCTAAGTTGCTAAGGCTGGCTTTGAACTTGTGATACTTCTGCCTCAGCCTCTGGAGTCGCTGGCATTACAGGTGTGCACCCAACTTGACAAGTCTTACACTGTATACTTTTCTAAAGATCTGACAATTGGAGGAAAAAAATGTTAAGCACTGGGGAATGATAAGATGTATTTCAAGAAAGCAGAGTTGTGGCTCACTTTTCAGCACTTTCACAATAGAAATTGAATTTGTACAACAATTAAATTTTGGACTGTATTCTTCTTAGTACCTTTTCCTACACATTCACTCCCCCAAATCAGGATTAAAACAGTTTCTGTGATTCACAGCCACATGTAAAATCTTGTCCCCATCAATGCCATTATAGAAAAGATTTTGTATAACAAGGTCATTTCTATGTCCTTGCAGATCTCTCAAAGAGGCAAAGGTAAACTGATCTAAATTATACAGAATAATAAAGTCATTTTTCTGGTCCCAATTAATGAAACAATCATTCTGGATGCAAAGCAAGCCAATACATAGGTTTATGACCATAAACAGGCAACTACCAGGCAGATCACACCAGTCCCTGCAGTTAGGTGGGTGTAGGTCCAAATCCAGACTTATTACTAAATAAACACCCAAGTCACAAACTCTAAGCTTCAATTTCCCCATCAAATTTGGTCAATACTATCTATCTCATAGGTTGCTTTTTGATCAGTGGGCTAGCACATGTGAAGTTATTGGTTGCATAGAAGACTCTAAATAAACAGATAAACAATGATTATTGTAAATGAAGTAAGCAGTAGCTAAATTCTATACTTTTGAATAGAAATTTTAAATACAATGTGTTACCATGTCTATTACATATTCATTCAACAAGTGTGTATTGGGCACCTTGCATGTGCCAACTAGAGGCTGGGAGTACAATGGAGAACAAGATGGTCATTGTCTCTGCTGTCATGGCCCTTCAAGTTCAATGGGGCAGAGATGAAGAGGCAATTAGAACACAATATGAGGAAAGTTCTGACAAAGAAGGGCACCCCTCCACACAGCCCAGATGCCTGGGCAATGCACAGAGCCAGCTATTCTAGAAAGAAATGAGTTGACACTGCTTCTAAGGCTTCTGCAAGTAGGCAGACTATAAGAAATAAATGAATGAATGAAATGCACATGAAAAGTAAGCAGGCAGGTGTAGTGACTGAGACTGGCACTCACTGCAGGGTGGCTCTGTCTTATCTCCAGAGCTTGTTGGCTTCAAATGAGATTTGCTAGCAAACTATTCATTAAAATAATCACATTCAATAGAATAGCCTGAGGGCCTCAGCATTTTATGGGAAGGAGTTTTACTTACAATAATGTCTAGACCAGTGGTTCTCTGCAGGGTATTTAGCAATTCTGAAGAAATCTTGGTACTGGGGATTGAACCAGAGCCTCACACACTGAGCTACATAAACAGCCCGTTTTATTTTATTTAGATACAGGGTCTCACTAAGTTCCCTTGAACTTGCAATCCTCCTGCTTCAGGCTCCCAAGTAGCTGGTATTACAGGTGTGCCACAGCACCCAGTGCAGAAATTGCTGTTTGATATTAAAACTCAAGTGCTTTCAACCCCCCAAAATCAAAAGCCAAATGTTTTCTCTGATAAGCAGATGCTGAGCTATAGTGGGGCAGGGGGATAGGGAAGAATGAAGGAACTTTGGTTTGTGTAGAGGGGAGTGGGAGGAGAGTTGGGGTTGTGGGGATAGGAAGGAGGGTAGAAAGAGAAAGATATTATTACCCTATATACATGTATAATTACACTATTGGAGTAACTCTGAACCACGTACAGCCAGAGGAATGAGAAGTTGTACTGTCAAAATGTATTGTCAAAATGCATTCTATTGTAAAATTAATTAATTAATTTTAAAATCCTCAAGTGCTTTTTTTCAGTTTGGAGTTATCTTCATTTCCCTTGCTAACTATATAGTTTTTGTTTGTTTGTTTGTTTGTTTGTTCTTTTGGTACCAGGGATTAAACTCAGGGGTACTTGACCACTGAGCCACATCCTCAGCCCTGTTTTGTGTTTTATGTAGAGACAGGGTCTCACTGAGTTGCTTAGCAAGTTGAACTTGTGATTCTCCTGTCTCAGACTGCCAAAGTGCTGGGATTACAGGTGTGCGCCATCGCTTGTTTGTTTGTTTTTGTGGTGCTGGGGATCAAATCCAGATTCTAGTACATGCTAGTCAAGCACTCTACCACCGAGCTCCATCCCTAGCCTATCTGTTGGCCATTATCAAGGAGGGAGGGGTTTTGTTATTGGCATCTAGTGGGCAGAGGCCAGGGATGCTGCTAGATATTTGCAAGTCCCAGGACAGCCCTTCAAAACCAAGAAGTATCCAGCCCAAATGTCACTAATGCTGAGGTTGAGAAATCCTGGTCTGGAGGAACTATTTGAAGAAACTAGAACCAAAGCTATACTGCTTAATATTCCTAAAGATGTCTGGACAATGGACTGCTTCAATCTTTCATCCAAGAAAGAGCTATGGAGGCCAGGCATGGAGGTGCATCCTTGTTATCCCAGTGACTCTAGAGGCTGAGGCAGGAATGTAAGTTTGAGGCCAGCCTCAGCAATTTAGGGATACCCTCAGCAACTTACCAAGACTATCTCAGAATTAAAAATAAAAAAATGAAAAGGGCTAGGGGTGTAACTCTGTAGCAAAGTGCCCTTGGATTCAATCCCAAAAGAAAGAAAGGGAGAGAGAGAGAGAGAGAGGGAGGAAGGAAGGAAGGAAGGAAGGAAGGAAGGAAGGAAGGAAGGAAGGAAGGAAGGAAGGAAGGAAGGAAGGAAGGGAGGAAGGGAGGGAGGGAGGAAGAGAGGGAGGGAGGGAGGAAGGGAGGGAAGGAAAGAAGAGAAAGAAAAGAAAGAAAGCTATAGTATCCTTACTGAGCCTCAGTTTTCTTATCTGAGAAATGAGAGTATGGGATTAGATGGTGTAGAAAGCACTTCCCAGCTTGAAAAAAGCACGTAAGTCAAATATAGGAATAGGATGCAATTAACGTAGAATATAAAATTCAGGAGTGGTGGTCAGTCCAGGCGGTCATTCCTGGAGTGGTGGTCAGCCTGGTCTGAATGGACTCCCTCACCTACCAGGCTTCCTGGAATTGCTGAGTCTGTTCTTCAAATATATGGAACACTTTGCTCTTGCTACCACAGGTAAAGCACTGGGTTAGGTAGGTGTCGGAGGGGTACCAAGAGGAATTAGATACAATTCTGATTAGATACAATTAGGGTGCCATTGGAGAGGAATTATATACAAGATTCCTTGAAGTAACCAGAGTGTAGGAAAGCAAAAACAACAACAACAACAAAACGAAAAACAGAAAGTAATGGCAGGGAAAAGAGAATCATTAAATTGAGTATTTAGTGTCAGGCATAAGGATAGGTCCTGCGTGTACTTTCCTCATTAGCTCTTGCTGTCTATATGCCTATTTCTCTGGAAAACTGAGGTTCAGGAAGGTTAGGCAGCTTGTCCACAGAATAAGGAGTGGTCGGGCCCAGGCAAGCCAAGTGGCCAGTTTATTCCAACTCTGGAGCCTTTTCTGACAACTCATACTGCTTGGGCAGTGCCAAAGCAGGGAAATGAGCAAAGGAGGGAGACAGTCTATTCCAGAGGGCAAGCAAGAGAGGTTTCTGGGAAAGGAGACATTGATCATTTTTTATAATATCTTCCTAGTAACTTCTCTCCTCTTTTCCCTCCTACAAAGCCTGACCCCATCAGCAGAGGGCCTAATTCAAGTCATAGCCAGGGTCTTCAAGGCATGGTTAAGATTATTTGTGATTCATTTGATTTTTTTTTTTTTTTTTGTACTAGGTATTGAATCTGGAGCACTTAACCACTGAGCCACATCCAGAGTCCTTTTTATTTTTTATTTTGAAACCAGGTCTCGATAAGTTACTTAGGGCCTTGCTAAATTGCTGAGGATGGCATTGAACTTGTGATCCTCCTTCCTCAGCCTCCCAAACTGCTGGGATTACAGGTATGTGCCACTATGCTGGGCTGTGATTCAGATTTTGATCTGAGTAAATAACCCTTGAATGAGTGGATTTAGGCTTGATCGTGGATTACATTCATTGTCACAAAATTTCTGTTGTAGACATAGCAAAGTCCCTGGCTAACAATTATTGCTCGTCATCTAATTGTGGAAAGAGAATTGACCTTTTGGAAACAAATTTGAATATCTCTACTGTGTAAATGTGTAATTTAGGCCTAAAGGTAGCTATAATAACTTCTGTTGGCTCTTTTAATGCTTGAAAAGAGTGCATTGATTGTTCAATAGATAATTATAGAGCACATGACATGTATTATAGTGTGCTAGGCACAGGAGGGCATGCAAAAAAATTTGCCAGGAAATGAAATATTAAAAACTAACTAACAAGCTGGTCACAGTGGTGCATGCCTATAATCCCAGCAACTCAAGAAGCTCAGACAGGAAGATCACAAGTTCAAGGCCAGCCTAGACAATTTAGCAATACCCCGTCTCAACATAAAATAAAAAGGCCACACCTGTAATCCCAGAGACTCAGGAGGCTGAGACAGGAGGATTGCAAATTTGAAGCAAGCCTTAGCCACATAGTGAGACCCTAAGCAACTTAGTGAGACCTTCTCTCAAAATGAAAAATGAAAAAGGGCCAGGGATTTGCTGGGCCTGTGGCTCAGTGGCAGAATGCTTGCCTGGCACCTATGAGGCACTGGGTTCGATCCTTAGCACCACATACAAAAGTAAGCAAATAAATTAAAGTCATGCTGTCCATCTACATCTACATAATTTTTTTTTAAAAAGGGGGCTGAGGATGTGGCTTACTGGTTAAGCATCTCTGGGTTCAATCCCTAGTACCCCAGTACCAAAAGAAAAAAAAATAGAGCTGAGAGTGTAGTTCAGTGATAGAACATTTGCCTAGCGTTTGTGAAGTCCTCTATTCAATCTACAGTACAAAAAGAAAAAAGACAGAAAGAAAGAAAAGAAAAGCTAAATAATCACATCAAGTAGTCGTCCTCAACTGGAGGAAATTGCCCCCACAGTTCATTTGGCCATGTCTAAAGACATTTTTGTTTCTACAGCTACAGTGTGCTGCTAGCATCTAGTGAGCAGAGGTCAAGGATGCTGCAGAGCATTCGGAAATGCAGAGGGTAACCCCCACCGCAAAGAATTATCCAACTCATGGTGTCAATAGTGCTAGGGTTTGGAAATCCTAATAAAGAATTATATGTTCATTGGGTGATTTCAACTATGGGAATTGTAGAAGCTGGAAGAAGAGACCCAACTCTATCAGCTGGAGTAATCAGAGGAGGTTTCATAGAAAGGACTGGACTGAGTCTTCCAGGGAGAGTTAGGATTTGGAAGGGAAGGAGCCTGGAGAGGACATTTCAAGGAGGGATGTGGGGAGAGTCTATGTGAAGTAATCCAGCAAGTTTCTGGGAGCAATTAGCAGGTCATCCTGGATGGAGCATTGTCTTCACTCCAAAGCTGGTAGGTTGGCTCAGGAAGGTATTGTTGTCACCATGTGACCAATGAGGTAACTGATGGGATTCTGTGGTCATTCCTGAGCTGAGACTAAATGCTAGTCTACCTGCTGCCTAGGCCCTGGCCTAGCTCCAATGTCATGTACCTCCCCCCTGAGACATGACCTCACCTTGTGCTGCTGCCATCAGTTGCCAAATGAAAACTTTAGGGCCATCACCCAAACCAGAGCTTTTTTCTGCCCTGAGTGCAGTGGTACTCTGGAATATCAGTATCTCTTTATGGGAAAGGAGACCCTGTAGATACACTGCCTGCCCCGCACCCCACTTCTCAAATAAGAAATGGAGAGGCTGTAGAAAATGGAATGACCTTTTTTCTTTTTTGGGGGGTACTCGAGATTAAACCCAGGGACACTATATCCCTGAGCCACATCCCCAGCCCTTTTTATATTGAGACAGGGTCTCACTAAATTGCCCAAGCAGGCCTCTAACTTGTGATCCTCCTGCCTCAGCCTTCCAAGTTACTGGGATTATAGGCATGTAACAGCATGCTCAGCTGGAATCGTGTTCTGAAGAGCACAGACGCACAATTAAGATGGAACATCAGTGGGCTGGGATTGTGGCTCAGCGGTAAAGCGCTTGCCTCACATGCGTGAGGCACTGGGTTCGATCCTCAGCACCACATTTAAAAAATAAATAAATAAATAAAATGAAGATATCATTTTAAAAAAAAAGATGGAACATGAGTTAAGAAGAGAATCTGCTGGGGCAATAGGAACAGAGGAGCTTCTGGCTGGCTGAGGCAAAGCCAGCATGAATGAGGAAATCAGCGAGTATGGGAAGTGGGGTTCAGTGTTGCAGGAGCAGGTGAGAGGGGCAAAGGCTGATGCAGATCAGAGAAGCAGCGGACAGTCATGGTCCCTGGGGAATCATTACACAAGTGCAGTTCATGAAGGTCTGTTTGGCTAACTAGTATCACTCTGCTCCATCCTACACTTAGGGTCCCTGAGGTGAGGCATCTCAGAGCATCATCAGAAAAGGGTAGACTTAAGAAAGAACCATGGGAGGTGTTTAGGCCAGAGGATATGATGCCAGGGATGGAACTGAGGGAAAGAAACAAGTGGATTGTAGGTGCTGTCCCCTGACAGCTCAGAGGCAAGATCTGCCTATGCCAGATGATGATGATGATGATGATGATGATGATGATTATGGTGCTGGGGATTAAACTTAAGGGCACTGAGCAACATACACAGACTTTTTAAAAATTTTTATTTATTTTGAGATAGGATCTTGAGGCTGTAGGACAATCCAGGTGAGAAAGGGCAGAAGATCAAGAAGATCTGTCTGTGCTGGATGCAGAAACCCACACCTAGGTCTCCCTTCCCCCTCTTCCTGCCACCCATGTCCAAGTGACAGGGTTGATGGGAGCAATGGAGACCCAGGCACTACCAGCCTGTTTTAGTCAGCTTTTCGCCACTGTGGCCAAAAGACCTGACAACAATAATTTTAGAGGAGGAAAAGTTTATTTGAGGATCACAGTTTCAGAGGTGTCAGTCCACAGAAAGCCAACTCCATTGCTCTGGGCCCCAGCTGAGGCAGAACATCACGGCAGAAGGGTGTAACTGAGGAAAGCAGCTCGGGACCTGGCAACAGGGAAGCAGGGAGAGCTCTCACTCACCAGAGACAAAATATAAACCCCAAAGGCACACCTTCAGTGACATAAACCCCCAGGCACTCCTTCAGTCACTTCCTACCTGCCTACAGTTACCACCCAGTTAATCCAGATCAGTTGATTAACCCACTGATTAGGTTAAGTCTCTCAAAGGCAACCATTTCACCTCTAAACTTCCTTGCATTGTCTCAAACATGAGATTTTGGGGGACACCTCATATCTAAACCATAGTACAGCTCCAAAACTCTTCTCCTTGTCGCAACCCTTCAGGGCTTAAATCATTACAAAGCTCTGCCATGCTTTGCCCGGCTGTGCCTGCTTTTTCAGCTCCAGTGATAATGAGGTTGGGATTGTGCAGAGTTGGTACAGTGTCAGGGGCCTCTGGTCCAGGAAGCATCTAGGCCAAGGCCACAATCGCTTCCACCTCTGGCTACAGCATCCTCTGCGTTGGATCTCTATTGAGGCACCTTTTCTCTTATCCCAAGGGCACAAGAGACCAACTGTCCTTCTTTGAGGACAATCTGCTCACTCTCCTTTGCTTTTATTTCCAACCATTTCCCAGCCTGGCCTCATAAGAAAAATGTAAGCAATGTGCAAACTGCACTTTTCTTGTGCCTGGGAGGCCCTGGCATTATCAGAGCCACACTAGACTCTGGCCTACACTCCAACCCACTCCTGCCTTTTGCCCAGAGCCTGAAAGCAGAGGGACACAGTGCTGTGGTATGGGCCCTGGACACCACGGCAGCCCTGTCCCGGTCACTGCAGGGAAGCCTGGGATGTTGGTGCTGTGGCAGTTTCCAGGCCCCAGGGTGCCAGAGGGCAGGAAGTAGAAAAGGTTCTGGTCCAAGTTTGGAAGTGCAAGTTCAAAAAGAGCCGCACCCTTCCTCTGTGCCTTGGAACAAAGGACAGGGGCAGGGAGCTAAACTAGGGCTAAGGCCTGGAATTTGGGAGGGAGTGGGGAGAAAGTAGGTTGCAGTCACAGAAGACGTAGCCTTGGGCCCACTCAAACCCCAAGGCTCCTTCCAGCCCAGACATTGCCTCCCAGGCCTTGAGAGGCTCTGCTCCCAGGCCTTGAGAGCCCCTTGGTTCTTGGTTTCCACAGCTATTGTATCTTCCTCCTGCTCCATCCACTCACTGAAGGGGCAACTGGAGTTAGCTGCTCTTTTGTTTCCAGTCCTTCCCCCAAGTAGTCCAGCTCAGACCCCACCTTATCCTCATGGTGGGTGTGAGTGGGTGCCCAGAGTTTCCTGCCTGGAGATGGGAGCCTCTTGGCTGGTCCCCAGGGCCCTGTGCAGGCCAGGGCCTCACCTGGTTACCTGCACCCCAGAGCTGTATCCAGGGCAGCACCTTCCCTCCCTTAGGTGTGGCTGCAGCTCAGCCCAGACCCTCCAGGGAGGACTACACTATGATACCCAAGTCCCCAAAACATCAACCTGGGGATGGGAATTGGCAACACCTCCACTCTCTTGAAACTATGGGTGGGGAATTGATGACTCCAGACCCAGAGCCCCGGACAATCCCCGCTGTTCTTTCAGGCAGGCCTAAGAGTGAGTGAGTGTGTGTGTGTGTGTGTGTGTGTGTGCGCGCGGGCGCGCGCGCGCGCACGCAGAAAGAGAGAGAGAGAGAGGGAGAATGCTCCAGGGGCCCCTCTCCCTACTACACTGGAAAAAAAGAAAAAAGACCATTGTATCCGCAGTGTGGAAATTCTGTGAGATGCTCCCCAGTTTGGTTTCCAGCCAATGAAATCAAGAATTCTCCTAAGATGGAGACTGAAGTCAGAAAGTAGTTGGGAGCACTTCTATCACCCCTCACCTTCAACAGGGTGTCTCTGTAGTCCTGAAAACCCAGAGCCAGCGAGGGCAGGGATCTGGAGTGGGACTTCTGAGACAAGCCCACTGAGAGCTTGGTGGCCCTGCCGTGGCCTCCCTGAACACAGACAAGGGGGCAAGGACCTGACTTGTTCTGACTTGGGGCACAGGGCTCATGAGCAGATGGGGGCTTCTGCAGCATG
The DNA here is from genome assembly GCA_004024805.1 of Geosciurus inauris. Lineage (NCBI taxonomy): Eukaryota > Metazoa > Chordata > Mammalia > Rodentia > Sciuridae > Geosciurus > Geosciurus inauris. Next base: position 18,455 of record PVHX01003085.1, on the reverse strand, counting down.
AGAACACACGGGGTCCCTCTGCACGAGTGTGTCAGCTCCATGTCACACCTTGACCTTGGCTCCCTGGTGGCTTATCATCTGTTACTGTGCAGACTGATTGTCATTATGACGGAACATATTAAATGCTCGATGAGACAACAAATGAGGGAAGCGATTTGAAAGTGCTTTGAAAAATCTCAAAAACTGCTCACATGCAAGTGAGTGTTCTCATAAATAGAAAAGTGCTATAGAGGTCTTTGCCAGATGGGAGGGATGAGATGAGAATTCATCTAATCTGCCTATTTGTTTTGCAGGTGAGAAATACAGTGACTAAAGGAGTTTCCCAGGGCCACACAGAATGTTGAGCCCGAAATGGAGTCCTGAGAGGCAGCTAGCTGCTCACCGAGCATCCACTGTGAACCCAGTGCTCTGCTTTTCCCACCAATCCATTCCACACAATCCTAGGGAGCAGAAGTATTAATTTTATAAAGAGGAAACTATAGCTGAGAAAGGTTTTCTAATTTAAAAAAAAATTTTTTGGCACAATGCTGGGCATTGAACTCAGGGTCTTGCGCATGCTAAGTGTGTGCTGTTTCACTGAACTATACCTCCAGCCCTAATTCACTTTTTAAATTGAGATATAGTTCATCTTCCACAGAATCCACCATTTTAAAGTGTGCAATTCAGTACAGTTTAGTATATTCACAAAGTTATATAACTGTCTCCACTAAGTCCAAAACATTTTCATCAACCCCAAAGGAACCTCACATCCACCAGCAGTCACTTCTCATTCTTCCCTCCCCCATCCCCTGGCAACCACTAATCTACTTTCTGTCTCTGTGGATTTGCCTATTCATATGCATGGAATCAAATAAAATGTGGTCTTTATGTCTGGCTTTTAATTCACTCCAAATTTTTTATTTACATACAGTAAAATTCACTCCTTTTGATATACAGTTCTGTATTTTAACAGCGTATAGACCCATGTGACTACCAATACAATCTAGATACAGAACAGTTCCCATTACCCCATCCTGTCCCTTTGGTTCAACTGTGCCCCACCCCCACCCTCCACTCACTATCATTAATCCCTAGGTGTAATTTTATCTCTTCCAGGCATTCTTATAAATGTGTAGGGTTTTTCTTTCTTTTTTTCTTTTGGTACTGGGGGCTGAACTCAGGGGCACTTAACCACTGAACCACATCCCCAGCCCTCCGTAGCCTCTGGGATTACAGGCGTGTACCACCATGCCTGGCAAGCCTTTTTTTTATTACTAAGTACTAATCCATTCGAAGGAAGTGCACATGTTGTTTATTCCCTCACCCAAGGATATATGGGGTGATTTCCATTTTGAACAGATGTGAATAAAGTCACTATAAACATTCATATATTATTTGATACATTTGGGGTTTTTGGGGGGGGCGAGATCCCAGGGATTGAACTCAGGGACACTCTACCACTGAGCTATGTCCCCAGCCCTATTTTGTATTTCATTTAGAGACAAGGTCTCACTGAATTGCTTAGTGCCTCACTATTGCTGAGGCTAGCTTTGAACTCATGATCCTCTTGCTTCAGCCTCCCGATCCACTGGCATTACAGGCGTGCACCACTGGGCCCGGCTATTTGATGCATTTGTGTAAATGAAGTTTTCATTTATCTTGAGTATATCCCACTGGAATTGATGGGATATATGGTAAGTGTATGTTTAATTTTACAAGAAATCATAAAATTATTTTCTGAAGTAGCTGTATCATTTGGTGTCCCCAGTACTAGTTGTTCTGCATTTCAGGTCGTTAGTTTTCTTGTTTGTTTTTGCCATTCTGATAGATGTGTATAAATATTCTAAATATTACTAAACATTATACATATAGTAAGTGATGGAACTGATATTTAATTGTAAGTTATCTGTCTCCAAAATCCATTCTCCTTTTACTGGTCCTTAAACACTTCCTTTACTCCACTTTAACTCAGAGCACGGCGCTGAGTAGCTGATAAATACATTCTACCAGTTAGATAGCCTAGGTTATGTTGCCATAAGAACAACAAAAACATCCAACTCTCAGTAGCTTAAAATAACAAAGGTTTATTTCTCATTTATTCCACATATCACTGTGGTCACATGGGGCCACTCCAAAACTCAAGCCAACGAGGCAGCCGCAATCTGGAGTATTACCACTTGCTGTGACAGAGAGGATGAGTGCTCTGAAGGCCTCACAAAGGAAATAAAATGGTATCACTTCCACTTACTTCTCATTGGTCACAACCAGTTCATGGTCATACTCCATTACAAGGGACCGGAAACCAGGGAGAGCAATCCTATCACGGACCAGAAGGCAGAGGGGTGGAAAACTGTGGTGCACTGTTTTAATGTCTACCATGCACATTTTATAAGTTGTTGATTATTTTTAAAAAATTTTTTTAGTTGTTGATGGACCTTTATTTTATTTATTTATATGTGATGCTGAGAATCGAACCCAGTGCCTCACACATGCTAGGCAAGCGCTCTACCACCAAGCCACAACCCCAGCCCTGTTGTTGATTATTTAGAAGGTGCAGGGCAATGCTAAATGAAAAGGGGTTCATATAAGGATTGCACTACTCCCTAAATTGATCCTGTCTGGGATTTTTGTTTGTTTGTTTGGGGCATTTAACCACCCAAGGGCATCTAACCACTGAGTCACATCACCACCACTTTTCTATATTTTAGTTAGAGACGGGGTCTCATTGAGTTGCTTAGGGCCTTGCCAAGTTGCTGAGGCTGGCTTTGAACTTGAGTTCCTCCTGCCTCAGCCTCCCGCACTGCTGGGATTACAGGTGTGCACCACCATACCCCAGTCTGTCTGGGATTTTAAAGCCGTGGCTTGGTGCAGAGGCACAGCAATTACCCAGTAAGGCCCTCTAGCTCCCTTTTTTTCTCTTAGTTTCTGTAGAGCCTATGTGACTTATAAATGTGGTTCTTATTAATCTAGCAATGGTCTGAAAATACAACTTTTCTATCCCTTACTCCATTCCTTGGATTCAAGCTCTTACTCCATTCTAATTCTGCTTCTGGGAGTGGGTGAAAGGCACACTGTGAACCTCAGGGTCATGAAGCTACGAGCAGATCATGTGAGATGGTGCAGGGTGCCACAGGAAAAAGCACTTCTGCACTGTCCTTCCCAAGGCCTTGGACTAGACCTCAGAGAGTCCCTGAGTCAACAGCTGAGTAGTGCAGTGAATGCCCATGAACTTGTGAGGCAGAAACCTAGCTGGAGTCCTTGGTTCCCCACCCTCTGTCAGCTGTGTGAGTCTGGGCAGGCATTCTGAAAGTAAGGACGATGGCAACCTCTGCTAACATGCTATGAGGGGTAGCTACTTGTAAATGATGTACCTGGCACATACTAATTGCTTAATAAATGGTAGCCATTATTATCGTGACACCCGTATATTTTATACAGACTCTACAGAGTAAGTTCTGATTTCTCTTAACCTCAGGCTCTATTCAGAAAGGATGAAGTATTATTGCTAATTGATTAAAACTAGTGCTTTGTCTCCTAGCTATTGAAGTAATGACTTCATTGTTATTGTTTTCATTACACACACACAGCTAATTTGCATGGATGAAATATAAGTCTATTATGAATATAGATATAATAATCAAAGTCAAAATGGTGATTAATATGAAGAAATCTAGAGAAAAATTTGCTAAGATCTACTGCCAAGAAAAAACCTGTTGCAAATTAAAAATGACTTTTAATTGTTTTCCTTTTATTTATTTTTTTAAGAATTTTTTAACAAGACCTTTGTTATTTTTTTGGCATTTAAAAAATTTATTTATTCTAGGGCTGGGATTGTGGTGCAGTGGTAGCGTGCTCGCCTAGCACGCATGAGGCACTGGGTTCGATCCTCAGCACCACATAAAAATAAAAAAAATAAAGATATTCTGTCCACCTACAACTAAAAAATAATAAATATTTTTTAAAAAATTTATTTATTCTAATTAGGTATACATGACGGCAGAATGCATTTGGATTCATTGTACACAAATGGAGCACAACTTTTCATTTCTCTGGTTGTATAGAGTTACATCATATGTGCAGTCATAAATGAACCTAGGACATTGTTGTCCATCCCATTCCACCATCTTTCCCACCCCCATGTTCCCTCTCCTTTGACCAAAGTTTCTCCATTCTTCTGATGCCCTCCCCCCAGTATGGATCAGCATCCACTTTTCAGAGAGAACATTCAGCCTTTGGTTTTTTGGGATTGGCTTACTTCACTTAGCATGATATTCTCCAACTCCATCCATTTACCTGCAAATGCATAATTTTATTCTCTTTTAATGCTGAGTAATACTCCATTGTGAATATATACCACAGTTTCTTTATCCATTCATCTATTGAAGGGCATCTAGGTTGGTTCCACAGTTTAGCTATTGTGAATTGAGCTGCTATAAACACTGAAGTGGCTGCGTCACTGTAGTATGCTGTTTTTAAGTCCTTTGGGTATAGACCAAGTCCTTTGGGTATAGCTGGGTCAAATGGTGGTTCCATTCTAAGTTTTCTAAGGAATCTCAATACTGCTTTCCAGATTGGTTGTACCAATTTGCAGTCCCACCAGCGACGTATGAGCGTGCCTTTACCCCCACATCCTCACCAACACTTACTGTTGTTTGTATTCTTGATAACTGCCATTCTGACTGGAGTGACATGAAATCTTAGAGCAGTTTTGATTTGCAGACTTTTTAAACTTTTTACTGTTTTTGTATTGAAGTTCTGGTTTTAATTCCTGAGTTCGTAATTACTTTATGCATTATGGTTAAAAGGCTAATCAAAATAAATTAAATCTGTACACATTCACTTAAACTCTTTAAAAACAAATTTGGAAAGGACTTGGATAGAGAAGGGCTGGTTAACGGACATAAAAATACAGTTAGATAGGAGGATTAAGTTCTAGTACAATAGAGTGATGATGGTAAGCAATCATTTATCGTATATTTCCAAATGGCTAAAAGAAAGGGTTTTGAATTTTTCTAATACAAAGAAATAATAAATGTTCAAGATGGTGAATGTTAATTAACCTGTTTTGAAAATTGCATACCTGTGTGAAAATATTACATTGTACCATGAATATGTATAACTATGTGTCAATTAAAATTTTTTTAAAATAACAAATTACAAAGGGGTAATCAGTGCTAGAGCACTTGCTTTGCATGCATGAAGCCATGGGTTCAATTCACAGCAACATAAAAAGGTGTAAATAGAAAAAAGTTTAAAAATAAAATTACCAAATGTTTTAACTTTAAAAGAAAAACCAAATTGGCTTTGATGGTTATACTTAAACCCATGGCTAGAGCTCAGACAAGGTTGCCCCCTTCTGGTGTCTTTCAGTACAATAGGAACTTCTAATGCAGGCAGGCTCTTGGCCTTTATTCCCTGGAAAGGGACCCTGGGTGAAGCCAGGCCATTCCTCATGCCTCTTTACAGCCATGAATGAGCCAGTATCTCCGTGGCACACAGATTAGCAAAGGGCAGTGGTCTTCAAATGCACTAGGTTTTTTGAAGCCTTTCCAGATTATTCTTTGAGAACACAGACCACATCTCCTGTTTCCCACCAATGCCTCACATTGATAGAGTAATATACAGTTTAAAGAATTTTTGCCTAGCACAGTGGCACATGTCTATAATCCCAGCTACTCAGAAAACTGATTTAAATTCAAGGCCAGCCTGTCCACTTGAGGAGACCCTGTCTCAAAAGAAACTTAAAAGGGCTGAGGACATAGCTCAGTGGTAGAGCACTTGCCTAACATGTGCAAGGCCCTGATCTCCAGTACCCCCCTAAACAATAAGTTTTACACTCAGTATTTCATATGTCATGATAATACTATTAAAGTAAGGTAGGATAAAAATATTTTTAAAATATGTAGAAAGGAGACAAAAGGAAGGATGAAGATATAACTTTAATTTTAATCTGAATAATTTTAATCTGAAAGCCTTGTGCTAATTAATGTCCTGCATACCTTTCCTTCCCAAGCCACTTCTTTCTCGCAGGCCTATCACTCCCAAATTTCTGGGAAATTTACAAATCTTCACTCAAAATATTAAGGTTACTGTAAATTCACCCACTGTGAATTGTTAATGAGCTCATTATTACATGTATTTTTAGAATAGATTAAGCAAAGGAAGATAAGAAACCTACAACATAGGGTACTTTCCCAGAAACCTAAAATAGAGAGGGTTTCCCAGTATTATCTATTTATCAGATAATGGAAAGATATCAACCTAAAGATCCTGAGAATTGGGGCTGGGATTGTAGCTCAGCGGTAGGGCGCTTGCCTGGCATGCGTGAGGCCCTGGGTTCGATCCTCAGCACCACATACAAAGCAATAAAATAAAAACACTGTGTCCATCAACAACTAAAAAAACAAAAAAAAAAAAAAAAAAAAAGATCCTGAGAATTGCCAAATCACTATAAACCATCTTGTGATCACCAGACTGATGTCATCCCCACATACTTTCCCATGCCAGCCCTCACCAAGCTTATTTTTATTTATTTATTTATTTATTTATTTATTTATTTATTTATTTATTTATTTCAGTACTGGGGATTGAACCCACTGAGGTACATCTCCAGTCCTTTTTATTTTTTATTTGAGATAGGGTCTTGCTAAGTTGCTGAGGTTGGCCTTGAACTTGGAATCCTCCTGCTCCAGCCTCCTGAGTAGCTGGGATTACAGGAATATGCCCCCACACCTGGACACAAATTTCCTTTAAAAGAAGAGTCTGAGAACCCCACAAGTTCTTGAGATTGCCCACATTATTCCTTGAATGCTCCTTCCTTATCTTCCTAAATAAATCTCTGTGCCTCAATATCTGACACAGGTAGAAATTTTTTTCTATGATGTTTGTCAAGGACCCACTGTCCTGAGTAGAGGTCCCTTTCTCTAGGACCTCCTTGGAACACCTTCCCCATGACAATATGAATTAAGCTGGAACACAAATTGCTATCCTCGTTTCACATGGAAGAATGTAGGTTTAGAGATATTAAATAATTTGTCCCTAATCACACAGCCAATAAATGGGAAAGAAGTTTAGAACTTAGACCTACAGATACCTAGTTTGTTATAGGTATAATAATAAAAATTACTTTTATTTTTAAATATCCAGGGGCTGGGATGTAGCTCAGTGGTAGAGACCTTGCCAAGCATATGAGAGGGCCTAAGCTCAATCCCCAACACAGGGAGAAAAAAATCCCATTTACTATGTGAATCTCCTAGGATACTTAAAAATGTAACTTCCCTGCCTGGGTCCAACCCCAGCCAATTAGGTCAGAATAGGTGGGTGGAGTTCCTATACCAGCTTGAGCTGTGTTTTTATCCCCCACCCCTCACCTGTGACTCTGCTGTTTTACAAGCACCTTGTAAAAATAAACCTCATCACAATCCTGGTGGCTAGGTATTGTGATCCATGAGTAACAAGTGAGGAACCAAGGCACAGAAAGGATAAGTAAATTGCCCAGCTGACCTTGGATGGTACCTAATACCATAATTCCCAAACTGTTCACTAAGGCATTTCAGGTGTCTGCAATGAATTAAAAGGGATTCTGCAGGATATTTGAAAAATTTCAAGGAAATGCAGTAATACATCCTTCCGACTTGTGCTCTACTAGTTTAGTTCACCCTTTGTACAGTAGATGGCGCTACATTTTCTCCAATGATGTCATATCATTGCAAAGATGTCATATCTCTGCAAAACTGGATTTTTCAGCATGAAAAGGTGTGTGAGATAGGAAATGAGAGAAGTGGTGTTCCATTTGATCCCCAAATTGGAGAAGTAGTACAGTAACAAAAAGGCACAAATATCCCCTTAATAAATCATTGTGAGGGCTGGGGTTGTGGCTCAGTGGGAGAGCACTTGCCTCACACATGTGAGGCACTGGGTTCGATCTCAGCACCACAGAAAAATAAACAAAATAAAGACACTGTGTCCATGTATAACTAAAAAACATTTAAAAAAATCATTGTGAGCCAGGAGTGGTGGTTCATGCCTTTAATCCCAGTGACTCAGGAGGCCAAGGCAGGAAGAGGATCTCAAGTTCAAGGCCAGCCTCAGCAATTTAGCAAGACCCTGTCTCAAAATTAAAAAAATAATAAAAAGGGCTGGGGATGTAGCTCAGTGGTAAAACACTCTTGGGTTCAATCCCCAGTACAAAATAAATAAATAAATAGATAAGTCACTGGTAATTTAAGAATAAAATTAAATTTTCTCCTTTCAATTTGTGTGCATTTTTTTCAAACAGGTTGTTAGGATAGAAATATTTACTAAGCTGTTTGGACATAATTTCTTAATAAAATTAAGTTTACAGTATTTCTGAAAAAAGGCATTGCCACACTAAGGGCACTTTTCAAATACTAAGGTTACACAATAGAAATGCAGAGGTAGGGCTGGAGATATAGCTCAGCACCAGTGTACTTGCCTAGCAAGTATGAGACCCTGGGTTTGATTTCCCAGTACTGTCAAAAATAAATAAAAAATAAAAAAGTAGAGGCAGGATCTGAATTTGATCAGTCTGACCCTGAGGAAGCCTGGCTCTTAACCACCCCTCTGAACTGGGTTTGATCAGTGCTTTTCTTCAATGTCCTGTGCTGGATGCCAAACCCTAAACCAAGGGTCAACCCGGACCTGGAAATGATAGAGTAGATATAAGATAGAAATTTCAGGCTTAAACACTAAAATCAGGCCATCACAATGACCAAGTTCCTGAGTCTATAAAATGAGAGTAGCAAAAATCTACACCTTGGGGCTATTGTGGAGATCAAACGAGATAAAAATCAAGGTATTCTTTTGGGGTTCTTCCTCCTCACTTCCATAACAGACACCTGAAGACATAGGGACGCACAAGTGTCCCCAGTGTTGTGAAACACATACACACAATCTAACCATCTTTTATGCCCAATCAACTTCAAACACATTTACAAATACATATTTATAAATATATGTAATACATATAATTGTAGAATCTTGGCTAATTAACTCAGCATGAAATGAGTGCTGACTGAACAATGAAGCAAATACAGTAAGTTCATGAACTCACTCTCCTTTCTCCACAAATCCTCCATAGTAGCTACAGCTATTGAGACATTCTCTGCCAGCCCCATGGTAGACTGTGCTATGCACACTTAGTAAGTCTCACATTTGCCTTCTTTTTATTACTTCTTATATCACTATTCACTATGCCACTGGACCAAAGGGACACTCAGGACCTAAAATGTCCTCCATTCCATCTCAACAAACACACCCCTGCCACTCACTGGTCTGAACAGTATCAGCCTTGTAACAAGTTACCACCTCCCCCAGGTATCATTTGCAGGAGTAAAACCCCCACACCAGCCAAGGTGCTTGAGCTTTCATAGTTAAGTAGTGTTTCTTTGGGCTTGAAGGCTTTTACAATACAGACCTTTCTCTGCAAGAGGTAATCTGAGGAGCCAGGCACAGTGGTGCAAGCATGTAATCCTGGCAACTCTGGAGGCTGAGGCAGGAGGGTCGCAAGTTCAAAGACAGCCTCAGCCACTTAGTAAGATCCTGTCTCAAAAAAATAAAAATAAAATGAACCGGATATGTAGCTCAGTGGGAAAGTGTCTCTGGTTCAACCTTAACACATTCATCCCATAAATATCTAGTGAGCATCTACTATGTGCTCTGCACAGGGGCACGGCCAAGAACAAGAGCAGATTCCTGTACTCAAGGCTCAAGTCCTTAATTAATGAAGGACTCAGTCTAGGAAACTGTCAGTTACAAATCCCAAGTGTGCCAATACAGGAAGGAAGGCGAGGCATTATGGGAGCACAGAAGGGACACACAGACTCAGAGGGTCAGGAAAGACTTTCTGGAAAGAAGTGACATCTAGATGAAAGTTAGAAGAGGAGAAGTTAGGCCTGTGAGGAGATGGCGAGCATTCTTTGAAGAGAAAACAGGACAGCACAGGAAATATCCAGGGAGGAAGTCATATGGTGTATGGGTCTCGGATGCACTTCACATCTGCAAAGGGTTGGGGCATGGTTATCATTACTTTTTTTCGAGTTCAAGTTTAGCCGAGTTTTAATTTAACAACTATTTACTGAGTTCCCCCAATGTGTGAAGGTCCTTTGCTGTTGTGTGGTGGGTATGTGTAAGGACACCTGCACACCAAGACAGCCTGAGCCCCACACTAATCTTCTCTGATCTTGACACATCCAGGACACACCTTCGTAACACACTAGTGACCGCAGGCTAGCGTCCTGTTTAGGTGGAAGCACTGTTTTGGGTCCTGGTTGTCAAATGTCCTGACTATGAACATGCTTTGGATTCCAGCAGCCCTGATGAGAAAGTTCAAGCCTCAGGTGGGGCTTGTGTCAGCCCTTCAGCCACCAGGGGCAGTGGGTCAGAGGTGAGTCCACATAGCAAGGTGGTGTTGTACTCATTCTGAATCTGAGAGGCCTGGAGTCATCAGAAATGTAAGCATAGGAAAAGGTGGGAATTCACATTTGCTTTTTAGCAAAGGGTGGGTCACTAGAATTCTGACCACATCAAAGGCCATGATGTGGTTTGTTCTATTTAAACCCTTAGGGTCCCCAGATTGTGCAAGACAGGAGGTTGGGATAGGTGGTGCTAGAAAGCCAGCCTCAACATGCTTGCTTATTTAATGTACATGTGGTGGCATAACATTAGGGCATAATGTCCCAGGCCAGTCCTTGCCCCACCCCAATCCTGGAACCCTGAATTGCCTAATACAAAACAACAACCTCACCACCTTTTAAAACCTCGTTTAAAAGCAAAATTGGTCAAGATAGAAATTGCCACCAGAGACGCCACATCAGAGAAGCCTTCAGATTGTCTGCTCAGTTCTTGATCTGCTTGTGACTAGGGCACGACCTCTGTCCTTCCTAGCTTTTAGGAAAGACCTCATCACCATTGCCCTCCCTGCCTAGCCCAGGTTTGCTGACCTCATGGGTGCAGGCAGAGGCTGAGCTGGAGGGGGACCTTTCACCTCCTTCCTGCCTACTCATGTTCCTGTTGTTACCACTCATCCCGGCAGAGAACAGTAAGCACATGTGCCAGCAGGGAGGTGAGATTGGCCGCTAGGCTGACTCAGAGGAATCACACTGGCCTGTACCACCCTAGGGAGTTTACAATTCTGGTCAGCTTTGGGGACTCCAGCAGCAACCACAGATTGCCCCATGTGGCCATCCTCAGAAAGGCAGAGCAACTGAGTTTGGGAACGATCCTTTCTAGAGGAACTTCTACTCCTAGGACCACATAAACAGTACCCTACAGGCTCTCTCTCCTAAATAAGACCCGAGAAGAGAACAGGCCTGTAATCTCAGCAATTAGGGAGGCTGAGGCAGAAGGATTAAGAATTTGAGGCTGGAAACCTCAAATTCTTAACTTAGTGGAGACCCTGTCTCAAAAGGAAACAAAAAGTGGCCAGGGGTGGGGGTATAGCTCAGTGGCAGGGCACCCATGGATTCGCTCCTCAGTACCGCAAAACAAACAATAAAACAAAACAAAAAACTTAAGCTGGCTTCCAAGGTAACTGAGAGACTCCCTATCTAAGGGACAGGAAAACCAGATAGCCCCAAATCACCTACAGACGTAAGTAAGATTCTGGTTCCTAAACTGGCCTGGCCTCTCCCTGCCTTGAGGTCTCATTTTCAAAGTAAAGAGTACAGACTCTTTCATGCTATGGGCTGCTGAGGGTGGTTTTTGGCCGAGTCAGCCCCAAGGGAGAGCCCAGCTCCAGCCAACTCTGGGTTCTGGCGTCAGGAGACCGGCAGCTTCACGTCCTCCCTGGCGCTAAACAGCCCGGGGCAAGAGCACACAGCACCTTGCCACAGTCCAGGAGATAACCCCTATGTCTCCTGTTCCCTCCACGTAGTCAAGGCCTATGAATTTCTTTAAAATCTTAGAACAAAGATTTTTCTCTGCCTCTGTCTTTATCCTTTTCCAAACTAGAATAAACTTCTGGAGGCATCAAAAGCAGAGGCTGAAAAGATGAGTAAGAGTTTACAAGATAAAGAAAGAAGGATCACTTCAAGTCTTGAGAACAGTAATGCAAGGTGGTCACATGGCTCAGTGCTCTGTGGGACATGCAGCTCTGTGAATGGGATGGAGGTCTGAGCTGTGCCCTGTGACATAATGGTTTAGCACATGAACTCATGGGCTACACCGTCTGGGTTTGAATTCCAGCTCCATCACTTAATAGCAAGTAATTTCTCTATTCCTCAGCTCCTCACTTATAATATAGGATCATAATAGCGCCCACCTCCTAGGGTTGTTGGGAAGGTTAAATAAATCAATATATGGAGGAAACTTAAACAGTGCTGGTACATAGTAAGTGCCCCAGGGGTGTTAGATACTACTCTTCTCAATGTGCATGTTAGCTTTGGAGCAGCAGGCCCCCTTCTGTCACCATCAGACCCCAAGTCCACCCAGCACAGGAAGCTTTCTTTTCTTTTTTCTTTTGGTGCTGGGGATTGAACCCAGGGGTGCTTTATCGCTCAGAAAAATCCCCAGTCCTTTTTATTTTTTTTTAATTTTTAGACAGGGTCTCACTAAATTGCTGAGGATCTCCCTAAATTGCTGAGGCTAGCCTCAGCCTCCTGTGATTAAAGGCGTGGCAAGAGAGCTGTTTGATTAATCTGAAATGACTATCTGTTCCACATCACCCCAATGCACTCACCTACTTTAACTTTTCTGTGTCAATAATTTTATGAACTTATTCCTCAATATGTGGACATTGGAGTTGTTTCTACTCTTTGGCTATTGTGAAAATTACTGATATGAATACTGTGTACAGATTTTTGTGTAGACATGTATTTTCAGTTGTCTTGGGTATACAGCTAAATGTTGAGTTGATGGGTTATATGGTAAATATGGGGTTTTTTTCTTTTTCCCAATACTGGGAATTTCTGGAGTTTGGCCACACCAACATAGAGGGAAGTTTACTATAGAAAATTGAGGGGTTGTCTTGTGACATAATGACTCATTAGGTGTTCAGCATTCACCCAGCAAATATTTATTGAATACTTACTATGTGCCAGGCATCATGTAAGGACTTCCCCATGTAGGAGAATTAGGCAGAGGGTGATTGATTGATTGAAGGATCTCTAATATCTCTAACTACTGGCAAAATTAAGCACTGACTTCCCATCTTTAAACCCATCTTAAGGGATGATACATTCTGCTTGGATCAAGATTCTAAATTACCCAAAAAATGTTATAATCAAATATCTAGCAGTATAGGAATTCCATAACTCTCATCTTCTGTAGTACATGAAATCATAAAGTGCATTAGTGGGGCTGTGAACACTGGAAACAACTTGTGCGTGTGTGCTTGTGTGTGTGTGTTTGCAGTCCTAGGGTGTGAACCCAGAGGCTCATGCATGCTAGGCAAGTGCTCTCTCACTGAGCCATATCTCCAGGCCCATGTTTGTGTATTTGTCCTTTATTTGTTTTTCATGAGAGTTCCATTTCAGGCAATACAGGACAATCTTCCCAGTACAAAACACCTAAACCATGCCAAACATTCCTCTAAAAGCATAGAAGCCAGGCATAGTGGTACATGTCTATAATCCCAGCTACTTGAGAGGTTGAGGCAGGAGGATTAAAGGTTTGAGGCCAACCTGGGCAATGCAGTGACACCATGTCTCAAAATAAAATATCAAAATGGCTGGAGATATATAGTTCAGTGGTAGAGCACCCCTGGTTTTACTCCCTAGAACTGCAAAAAAGAAAAAAAAATCTGTACACAATATTCATATCAGTAGTATCCATAGTAGCCAAAGAGTGGAAACAACCTAAATGTCCCTCCACTGATGAATAGATTATCAAAATGTGGTATGTCCATACAATGGGATATTATTTGAACATGAAAAGAAATGAAGTTCATATGTTAATAATTCATTCTTGTGAAATTCCTAGAATATTCCTTCTTATGGAAATTAAAAATTGTTAAAAAAAACAAGCAAGAGGGGACAGGGAGGCATGATGGTAATCTCAATAATGTTAATCTCAATAATCTGTAATCTCAATAATGTTAAAGCCTGAGGCAGGAGGAGTGCAAGTTTGAGGTCAGTCTGGGCAACTCAGTAAGACCCTGTCTAAACAAGGGCTGGGGGCTGTAGCTAAGAGGTAGAGTGCTTGCCTAGCATGTGCAAGGCACATGAATTTGAGCACCCTGAATTTGAGCCTCAGTCTCTCTCTCTCTGTCTCTCACACACACACGCACACACACACACACACACACAGTACAGAAAAGGGATATGTGTATGAGATGTGACTATATTTATACATTCCCACTCCCAGGATGCCCAAGAACTGTTAAAAGTGGTTGTCTTTAGCCAGGTGCGGTGGCTCACATCTGTAATCCCAGTGGCTTGGAGGCTGAGGCAGGAGGATCGTGAGTTCAAAGGCAGCCTCAGCAATTTAGCAAAGCCCTAAGCAACTCAGTAAGACCCTGTCTATAAATAAATTACAAAATAGGGTTGGGGTGTGGCTCAGTGGTCAAGTGCCCCTGAGTTCAATCCCCGGTACAAAACTTTTTAAAAAGTGGTTGTCTTCACCTGGGTTGGAGGTGCAGCTCAGTGGTAGAGCACTTGCCTAGCATGTCCAAGGCCCTGCTCATCCCCAGTACCACCCCTCCAAAAAGCAGTTTCCTCTGGAAGTACTTGCCTAGAACATAGAAACGGTTATTATTAAGCTGCAGTTCAGACAATATAATTCGCCCTTTTAAAGTGTATTATTGCTTGGTCATATAGTAGCTCTGTGTTTAACCTTTTGAGGAACTGGCAAACTTTTTTCCAAAGTAATTGCGTCATTTGCATTTCCACCAGCAGTTTATGAAGTTTCCAATTTCTCAACATTCTGATCAACACTTGTTATCCTTTTTAAAAAATTGCCTGTGGGTCTGAAGGCCTATGGGATGTGACATTTACTCTTGTGTTGGTTCTGCTTGCATCTGTTGTGATGTGATCTTTGTGTGGGGCTCACGGTGTTGGAAAACAAGAGCTCCTGCTCTCTCTTCCTCCTTCAGAATTAGGAAATCAGCCTGTGCATACTCAAAATACTCCCAGGGCTATTGTCAGTATTCCAAATGCCTAATAACTTATATGTTCCCTCTAAATAGGATTTCTAGACTAAACAAAAAGAAAAATAATATAATTTTTTTGGAAAGGCCTTGCTATGTTACCCAGGTTGGCCTTAAACTCCGAGGCTCAAAAGATCCTTCTGCCTCAGCCTCCTGAGTAGCTAGGGGTAATATTTATTTATTTATTTATTTGGTACTGGGTATTGAACTCAGTGGTACTTGACCACTGAGCCACATCCCCAGCCCTATTTTGTGTTTTATGTAGAGACAGGGTCTCACTGAGTTGCTTAGCACAGTGGCAGATGGCAGGTAACTGGACAAGGCACACACAGGGCAGGAACCATGCAAATGGCCAAGGGTCTCACAACTTTACTGAATTGTTTCCTTTTTCTCAAAGTGGACCAGGATGGAGCAACCTGTACCATTCAATGAAGGAAGGTGGAAGTTCCCCAAGCTTGGCAGCTGCTGAGATGGGCCCTCAGCCCCTTCCCTTTGTAACAGTGTCCACTTTATGCTTCGATGTAGCCCTTGCTGCTCTGCCCCTGCAACTGATTTGTAAAATGGACATGTTTCTCTCTCTTCCTTTCTCCCTGCTCCTCCCTAATCTCAGGGGAAACAGGATTTCCTTTCTTCCCCGTTTTAGGCAGATTTATCTGTCCCTGAGTACACCCCCACCATAGGAATGAAGTGATCCAGACCTTGGGAATGGTACCAGAAAATCTCAGAAATGGCTGTCTCCTAAATTAATAAGTGAATTACAACTCCAACAGAGAACATGTGCAATTAGCCTTTGAATACCCTCTTTAAAAATCCTGCTGATGGGCAGAATCACAACCTCTGGAATAGGAGTCCCCTGTGTTTCTCCTTTGCTAGCAAAGCAATAAACCTTCTCTCCCCTTTTTCTCAAAACTGAGTCCTCATTATTGAACTGGCATCAGGAAGAAGGATGGAGAATTCGGCAACACTGAGGCCTTGTTTCCCAGTTTGCTCCTGGTCTGACCCCAGATGGCCTCAACCCCTAAGAAGCTAGAGAACACCCGCCCTATGATAGTTAATATCATCGGTTTCTTTAACTTACCAGGTTGTTGCCAGAATGAAATAAGTATGAAAATATTGCCAAAAATCTCAGTTCTCGTTCCTGCTGCCAATCCAATACCGAGGACATGGTTTTGAGAAAAAGGAAAAAGAAGGTTTATTCCTAGTTTGGGATATAGTCATTTCTGAGATCTTCTGGTACCATCCCTGTAGTCTGGATTACTTTGTTTCTATGGTGGATGTGTACTCAAGGACAGAAAAATTTGCCTAGGATGGGGAAGAAAGGTAATCCTGTTTCCTCTGAGATTAGGGAGCAGAGAGATTAGGGAGGAGCAAGGAGAGAGAAGGAGAAAGTGTCTATTTAAAAAATAAATTACAATGGCAGAGCAGCAAGGATTATATTTAAAGCATAAAGTGGACCACTGTTACAAAAATGCTTTCATGACAAACATCCTCTACCTAGACATATAAGGGATTATTTGATTCATAAATTTTCCAAACACTTATCACATTATGCTCTTCCGTGGAACAAGAATTGAGTTAAAATTTTGCCCTGAAAGAATTCATAGTCTAAGATTTTCATTGATGCAAAGCATCTTTTATTAAAGAAAGTGAAAGAAGGGATACAACAATGCCATATGTGTAATTGGGACTCTGAATTTGGTGCTGGACAATTCAGTTTTATTTGATCAAGTATGGGTGTGAGGAGTTAAATCATGTCATTAGAACCCTGGGGTGGGCAAGGACTCTGGCTGTCTCCTTCATTTTTGTATCCCCAACACCCAGTACAATCATTGGCATATAACATAAGGAGAATAATAACAACAAAATGTAATTAACCCTTGTTGAACACCTTGTGCTAAATGCCTTGCCAAATCACCTCATTTTATCTTCAAGACCATCTTATGGGGTGGCCATTAACACCTGCCCTGAGAGAAAGCTGATGAGAAAGCTGAGCCTCAAGAAAGATGAATATAGGGCTGGGATTATGGCGCAGTGGTAGCGTGCTCGCCTGGCACGCATAAGGCACTGGGTTCGATCCTCAGCACCACATAAAAATAAAATAAAGATATTCTGTCACCTACAACTAAAAAATAAACATTTTAAAAAAAAAAGAAAGATGAATATAGTTTGGATCTGAATGTCCCCCAACAGCTCATGTGTTGAGCACTTGGTCCCCAATGTAGCAGTGTTCAGAGGTGGTCCCCAATGTAGCAGTGTTCAGAGGTGGAAGGTAATTAGATCATGAGGGTTCATGGTACATTAATCCATTGGATTCATCAGTGGATTAATCCATTGATACATAATTCTGTGGCATTTTGGGGAGATGGTAGATTCTTTCATTCACTGGGGGCATGTCCTTGAAGGGTATATCTTGTGCCTGGTCCCTTCCACACTCTCTCTCTGCTTCCTAGCCACCATGAGGTATGAGCAGCACTGCTCCACCACCCCCTCTCCTCCATGACCTTGTGCTTCACCACAGGCCCAAAGCAATGGAGCCAGCCAACCATGCACTGAAACCTCTGAATCCATGAGCCAAAGTAAATCTTTTCTCCTTTAAGTTGTTATTCTTAGATATTTAGCCCATGTCCTTGTCCTGGAAGCCATTTATCTTAACTGGGATGCCCCCAAAAAGCCAACATGAGAAGTCTGGTTCTCTGAGTGTGTCTTGTCTTGTGAAGACAGCCGGCTCAGCTCGTAGAACTTGGTGACACTTGCCTTCCTGCTCCCCTCGTCAGCTGCCCAAGCTCTGATTCTGCTGCCTCACATTACATTCTGTTATCTTTTGGGTCCTCAAGTGGACTTCCTTTTTTCTGTTTTTTTAAAGTGTTGGGAATCAAACCCAGAGCCTTCTGCATGTTAGGTAAATGCTCTACCACTGAGTCACACTCCCAGCTGAGCTGGATTTTTGCACAGAGGAAAGAAAACACTTACTAATCAATCAGCACAGGACCTGAAAGTTTTATTTCTCTATATGTCAATTTTATGTGAGTTTTACTAATATTAAGTGAGTTATTACAATGACTATATACCATATAATTTATTTTTAAATTTTAATATATGAGTCACATATAAATTTAAATGACTAATAAGACCAGAGTCTTATCATCTGAGGATATGACAATACTATCAAGTTTCTTGACCTGTGGGTTAAGTAATTGAGGGGTAGGAGACACATGATTCGGTCTCCAAAATGCCTTGTCCAGCTGTAGGAATGCAGCTTGACATGGCTGCAGCTCTTTTGATCATAATCGCCATTTTGCTCACCCACTGACTTTGGTATACATCTCAAACTCTATAGAACAAACTCGTTAAGATAATCATCCCAGCTGGGCGC